>PVJL010001273.1:0-280789 GCA_004026885.1 Lyroderma lyra | reverse complement strand
GTGTGTGTGTGAGTGTGTGTGTGTGTGTGTGTGTGTGTGTGAGTGTGTGTCCTTTGGGGTTTCAGAAGAAATAGTAAAGAGCTACAGTTTAGTCCTCCATGCATTCTCCAAGGCACATTAGAGCTGTAGCTGGCCCCGGACAGAGGGAGACAGAGACAAGGTGGCAGCCGCGTGGGGACATCAGAGTGGCCGCCGCAGCCGTCACCGTTATCGGCTGTCTACACCCAGAATTTCCGCCCCCAGGTTGTGCTGCAGCTTGCCCTCCGGAGGGTCCGTGCTGCCTGCACGGCAGGCCAGGCTGTTTCACTAAGTGATTCCTTCCCTGGGATGCTTTACGGCTGCACAAAAGACTCCGCTGTGTGTGCAAGGGACGACGACGAGAGTTAGATGCGACACGGTGCCGCCCTCAGAGCGCTGGCACCGCAGTGACGCGGAGGGCACGTACACAGAGTGACACTGTGGAGAGCTTCCACGGGGACAGGAGTAGGTTACCACAGCGGTACCACAGGAGAAGGGGGTGACCTGGCTGTGACTTTAATGATAATGGGGGGCTTGCCTGAATGCTCTGTCTGTCCCATTAGCCAATGATTGCTCACCCAGTGCTGTTCCCACACCAGGCCTGCCTGTAAGTGCCATGGCCACAGAACACACGTCTCCCTCACACAACCCCATGTGAGGAAATGAAGGCAGAGAGCAGCGCCCAAAGGCACACAGTTAGGGCCAGGACTTGAACCTGGGCTTCCTGGCTCCCGCCCACTTCATGCTTATCATTGTCCCTTGGGGGACAAGCTCCATTCTGGCCTTTCCTTGTGGGGAGGTGACTGTCTGGGCCCATAATCTGATCTGACTCCCAGGGAGGAGAAGGCAGGGGAAACTGGTACACCAGGCACGCACTCTGCCCTGCCACACACAATCACACATGCACTCACACCGACATAACACACACACACACACACACATCCCCAGCCCCTTGAGTCCTAACTCTGCCCTTGCACCAAGATCACCTAGAAATCTCAATAAAATACACATGCTGAGGCCCCTTGCCAGACATACTAAACAATCATCTCTGGCAGCAGAGCTTGAGCAATTTTTTTCATTAAAAAAAAAAAAAGGTAAAACAACTAAATGGCATACATGGCCCAAAGAGAGAACTCACGGTGCAGAAGGAACGTTCTCGTGCCCCTTCGCCCGCCCTCAGCCCTCCCTCCGAGGGCAAACACGTCTAACACTTCTCGGCGCGCTGTTTCCTCCCAGAGAGCGACGTTCCCACGTGCCTGTTACTTTGTTTAACCTCCGTGGATGGTTGTGATGAGAGCTGGGTGAGGGACTCTGACCTGGGCCCCGCCCTGCACACCTTGAGATGTGTGTCCTGTGGGAAAGGAGGGCAGGACGGGGAGGCGTGGGAAGGGGGCGCTCCTGCGCAGGCGAGCGGAGGCCAGAGCCCCCGGAGGAGCTGCTCGGTGCAGCAGACGGACGCGAAGAGGACCCAGGTGACCTTCCTCTGACACACACTGAGTAAACACGGGCTAAGAGACGCACGGTGGTGAAATGTAGTCAGAGTAAGTGGGGATCGATAAGGGAATGCCTTCAGAGGATACTTGAGAAGTCTCAAAATGACAGAGAAGGGAATTCTGGGAGCGAGAATGGCCTGGGATGCGAATGCACATTCCTTCACTTATTCCAGGTAGTTTCCCTTTAGTCCCTGGGGAGGCAGTGGGTGTAATTGCAAGAGCATGCACTTTGGTGTCAGGCTGCCCTTGATGGCAGGGGTTGAGGGTGAAGTGGACGTGACGTGCATGAGGCACTGGGGAGAGAAAGGTGAAGGACGTTCCTTATGTTCAGGCGCAGGAGTACACGGACATGCCGAAAGCCAGCGCGATGCGATGGATGGCTATGTAATGGCAGGTGAGTGTGGGGTGTGCTGAAAGGGGGAAACGGCAAGGAGCTCCTGGGATCTCTCTTAAGAACCGACTCAGGACCTCATTAGCCAGAGTCTTAAGTCTAGGTTGTTATAAGTTTTTGTTCACTAGACTCTGGAAGGGGTTCACATTGATCTATCACAGACAAAACTTGGGGACACCTGTGGTTTGGCTGACTTTGGCGAACACTTGGTTGTCGTGCTTTGGTCTGTGTGCTTCCCAGTCTCCATGAGACTCATGAGGAAACAAGTGGTGTGGCTGCATCCCTGCCCCATAGCACTTGCTCTTTGAAAAGAGGTGAAGACTGAATTTGAAACCAAAGGTCTACTTGAGTTCGATTGCTTTCAGGACTTTCACAATTGCGTTTCTTTCTAATAATGCACGTACGTTTTCTGAAGACGTGCACCTGCGAAGGATCATTATATGTGCTCAAATCAATTATTTTGAAAAAATGGATCAAAAAGAAATTTTTGTGTCGTTTCCCCGACTAGCCCAGGTTCCAGATTTTTTTTCTTTTCAATTTTCAACACCTTTATTAAGAAATATCAAAAGTTGATTACAGTTCCGTACATAGTTTTACAAAGTTCAAAAGAAGGGAATGTAGGGATACCATCAATACTAGGCTCACTTACCCAAGAGATAACCCTGTAACTCCTGTCACCTTGCTTAACAACCATGCTTTTTGCCATTTCCACTAGGCCACGGCACAAAACCTTAAGTTACCTGAAAGAGTTTGAATATGTTCTAAACACTTCTTAAGATATTTCGTTTATTTTGTCAAAAAATAAACTTTTTCAAACTTTGTTGAAAAAGCTAACCTGTTTACAGGGAGCACATTTGAGTCCCGTGCACCGCTGTTTGCACTGACATCCTCACGAAGCTGCTTTGAGAGCTGCAGAACCGGGGAAGTTACACGTTACCATGCTGCACTTGGGAGTTATTTCCTTATTTCACATTTAACAAAAAAGGGGAAATCACTCCTCTCGGAAACCACGTGTCACAGTCATTCAGTAGAACCGTTAAGTGTGGATACTCCTGTCCGTTCTACTGAGGTGCTCACAAGCGGCCCACGGGGTGACCGAGAACAATTGGATGCAGGAACACCGACACACAAGACGGAAGGGGCTCTTCTCAGGGCGGGTACACCACTGTCTTTTGTCGGGGACATTGCATCAGAGGGGAATTACACTTTCAAAATAATCGGGGCTAGTAGGTCATTGGCACCCGAAGGGAAACAGCAACGGTGAGGTGTGCCTGGTGACGGCTTGTGCTGGGTTACCTAAAAGTAGATTTCTGAAGAGATGGTCCAGCAGCATCAGAAAGAGCCATCTTCAGAGGAAGGACTCCTTGCTCACCCCCATGAGGCTGCGTGTCTCGTTGGGCTTGCACTCACACGCAGTGACAGGGAAGGGGCTTCCCCACTGGCATGATCTCGCTTGTGGTCATTGTAGAATTGACTTGCCACGCTGTCTCAAAGGTCCCAATGTCAGCGAACGGCATGCTGAGCTGGACGGGTTGTGGTTCTCCACGCTTGGTTGGGGCCACACCTTCTGTGTCCTATGTGTCCGTATAAACAATTCTGTCCCCATCAGGCTCTTTAGACTTGACCTCCAGGGGGACAACCACACCTCCAATGGAAATGTTCTGGACGTGCTGGGCTTCATCTTCACCTCCACCTTGTAGGAGGAGCCCGTGAGCGGCTTGACGGTGCGATGCTGGGGGAAGCGCTGCCCGCCCACCTTGAAGAAAACGGGGCGTCCTTGGGTTGGGTGCGCAGCGCGATGGGAGGCGCACCGGGCGGGCATGGCTGGGCGCGGGGCTGGCACGGCGGCTGCGGGGGCGGGTTCCAGATTTTTATTTTGCTGAACAGTCATTTCTGCAGTAGGAGAGACTGTGGATTTATTTTTTAGACTGGAAAAACTTTTGACAGCCACCACTCTTCCTCTTCCTCTTCAAATTTCTACCATGTCCCCGGCGTGGCTGTCAGCACGATGACCTTGCAGTAGCACGGCAAGGGAAGTAATTTGCTCTTGTTGTCATTGAGTAATTGAGGGAAATGAAGACACCAAAAAATTTAGTATCTTACCTAAGGTCTTGTTGTTCAGATAAATGGCCAGACTGGCATTTGAACTTGGGTGACTTCCTATGAAAGTCGAGCCTCTCATTTTTCAGATAAGCCAATTGATGTCCCAAGGTCAGTTGCCTCATTGATCGCAGGAGCCTACTGCTTCTGAATTTGTGACCAGTGTGCTTTCTACGACAAGAGGGTCACCCCCGAAGAGCAGCCTCTGCCTTTGATCTCTTCCCATTTCACTGCATCCTGTATGTAGACACTCTAGAATCAGTTCTCCCACCCCCATACACACAAAGCCATGCTTCTGGCTTCCCCAAAGCTATAGATGATGGTCCCAGACTCTGTCCAACCTGACCTCTAGCATCTCTGGCATGAATCCTGCAATCCAGCCAAATGGAGACCCTATGGTCCTCTACATGGACACAATACATACTTTCCTGTCTCTGTCTTTAATCCCCATTTCTCACTTGTTGATATGCCCTCTTTTTGCCAGATCTATAGGTCCATCACAAATGCTAGCACCTTCATGTGAGATCCCAGAGTTGTGTAGAATCTATTGCTCATCCTGAGGGACAAGGGACAGGGTGGGGAAGAAAAGGGAAGGGAGAAAATGGGTGGAACTCAGGACAGTAGATATGTGATTCAGAGATGAATGCACCCAAGGCTAAGCAGAGTTGTGGCTTATTGAGTGCTTACTGTGTCCTGGAGCAGGGCAACGTTGTCATCTCAGATCCTCACAGCAAGTCATCATGTTACTGCAGCTAAGTGTGGTTCTGCCTGATGTCAAAACTGAGGCTGTCCCTTGCTGTTGTGTTGTCCCCCACAAGACAATTGGTTGTGGGGCAGGAAAAGAATGGAGCAATCCTCAAAATGGAGGATTAAAGAGATGAAACAAATTGGGGTCATAGATGAGGCATTGCCGTGAGGGACACTGGAATTGGGAGAGATGAGTGAGGGCCATAGTCAGAGTGGAGCTCTTCTAAAGCTGTCACCTTCAGACCCTAGACCCGTCGTCATAATGGGGAAGCTCAGCTTGCAGTGATCATCTGGGCGCTGGGGATCACCCTTACGACTTGTGCATGTTGCTTTGTGTTTTAGGCTTTGAGTACCCAAGCTTCCTGAATACAAGGATCATGTCTGTGACTCTTTGAAGTAAAGGCACAGTCCTTCCTACCATGTGGCCACATGGGAGGCGCAGAGAGGAATGCACCTCAGTCTGCCCAGGGATGTGGGGAGGCTTCATAAGGAGATGGAGGGTCCAGGCAGAGAAGGGAAACAGGGTGAAAGAAAGGGAAGGCAGCGTGCATGCTCAGTCACTATGCCTGGACAGGCATGGGAGCAGTGTTTAGGGATGTTCTCAGAGTGTAAGTCAAGAGCAAGGAGTGGGAGGACTCCTCCCAGCTCCCTATCATTCGACACGTTGCCCAGGGTACCTCTCCTTACTCATGCAGGGAATTCTACTCATCTTTCAAGGCATTTAGACACGCGTCCTGCAAGGCCTGCATTAGCACTCTGAGATAGAATTCACTGTGTCCATGGAAGTGTCCTTTTCATATCGCTCTCTTTTAGCACAGGTCACACTGTTTTGTCTGTCTTCCCGACTATTGTGACAGCTTCTTGGTGGGGGGAGGGGAGGAGGAGGAATTTTGCCTTTTTAATGCTAGCATATAGAAAGTACTAGCCTGTTTTGATGATGGAAGGGCTCCAGTGTAGCATTCCTGTTCATCCCAATTGCTTATCAGGCAGACAGAGGGAGCAGTCTGGGGACCTGCAACTTCAGGGAGAGTGAAGGGGAATTTCCCTATTTGCTCTGTGAAGGCTCATGGAGGCAGCTCACTGTTACGGTAGACCAGCATTCTGCTTGTCCTGACTCCCTTCAGCCTCTGACATCTGCCCACTGGGCCATGGAATTTGTCTGCATTTTCCCCCTTTGTCATCCCTGACCCCCATTTCCTGCAAGGTGTATGACAATCCCTTAGGAGTTTGGTTATATTGTAAGATGAATAAGATATTTTAATTGTTCTATTTAAATGACTCATCTCGACCCTACTGTAGTTGTTCACCCGTCACACTAAATGCGACGTACATTTCCAAAAGAGTGATTGTGGCTTGAAAAGGCCATGGCTGAAATTGTTGGGCTCCATTTTCATCAGAAGGCAAGTCTTTTGTTTCGTATCTGGGCTGATGTGGACTTTTAAACAGTCGCTCATGGAGCTACCAGAACAAGCTGCATGTATTTACAGATAGAAGTTGAGCTGATTTCCCTGCGTGTACGCACTTGTGTGGCACGCGAGGCGAGGACAGCGGGAAGCAGCGCGGTGCTGCGCGAGACGATGTCTGATCTTGGCTAAGCAGTTTCCCAACATAGAGGAGAGCTTAAACTGAACAGATTCAGATTTTGGATTTGTGGTCCGAAATCTTTTCATTTCACATTCCCTTTGAGGGAGTTTTTGGTAGCTCTGAAAACTAAGCCTGTGTTCATGTTCTCAACCCAGGTGGCCCTGGAATGTGGGCCTTAGCATTTTTCTTCTTGGAACGGTGCTGGAGGACAGGGTTCTTACACTGCCTGAATGGAGTGGGGCACCTTTCCCTTCATTGTGTATTTCTTTTAATGAAGAGAACATAATGGATTGTTCGACTGTCAAACAAAACCAACTCCAAAGCCACGTTCCAAAGTCTGTGAAAGTCGCAGTTAGGAACTGGTAGTTATGTTGTCTCGGACACTTTAATTATTTAGACTCTGTGAATTTGAGTCATAGCCCAGTGGGCACGGCCCACACTGAGGTAAAAAGGAATTAAGCTTTCCAAATCAGAGGTGACCATTGTTGCTAAAGTGTTACTTTCAGCAGATAGTGACTGTGTGCCCATCAGGCGTATGCCCAAGGGGTGGTCATACAAGAGAAACAGCCCCTTGAGGCCCCTGCCCTCAAGAAGTTCACAGTCTAGTGCAGGTGACAGACGTGCAAATGGCTACAGCACGACGGAAGCGTGTAAGAAATGCTGTGAGAAATGAGGATAGCATCGTTTGCCCGAGAAGACTGGGCCAGGTTTTAAGAAGAATGAGGTACTTTTGTAGAAACTTGAAGAATAAGTAGTGATGTTTACCCGAGTGGTCGGTTTTAGGAAAGGTATTCTGAGCAAAGGCTAGCTTGGCTCGAACCTGGTTAGAACATGAAGAACCTGGTCGCAAAAAATATACACGTCCGGTTTACGCTGTAGATGTTTCAGTAGTATGTGTTCAGCTGCAAGGAGCCCCCCACACTACTGGCTTACACACTAAGAGAATTTATCGGCATACCTCATATGCTCAAAGGCAGGGAAGCTCAAAGATGGCGGAACTCAGTGGCTCAACTCTGCCATGAATAACCTGGACTCTTTCCACTTTTCTGCTCTGCCATCCTTGGTATGATGGTGTATCCTCAGATTTACTCTTTTTCTGATTACAAGATGACTGAAGAAAAAGAGAATTATCTTTTTTTGTTTTGATATTGTCTTCTTCATCAGTGATGAAACCCTTTCTTAAGAAGCCCCCCATCAGACTCATCCTCATGCCTCAGTGGCCAAGACTGCATCGCATGCCCAGTCCTAAATCATTCACTGGCAAGGGGAATGCAACCACCATGACTCACCTACTGAAGGGGATGGACTCGTTTCTTCTGATGTACATGGCCAGATCGAAGATGCTGGCACAGAACTGGGCTTCAGATAGAAAGTAAGGGAAACGCAACCAAGGTTTGCCTTGTTGGGAACTAACAGTGCTGCCACAGGAGGTGATGAAAAACTGTTGTAGATGATTGAGGACTCAGCATGATCAGCTTTTCATGTTAAAAGTAAAATCACCCTGTCATTCTTATAGAGTTTAGTTTTGAGGATAGGAAAACTGAGAACAAATGGAACGGTCTCATGATATGTCAAGCAATTGATCAACATGTACATGGAACTGGACGTCAAGTTTTCCTTGAACCATGTTCTCCACCTTAATGATGGGAGGTGAGTGGACGGGTGGGGAGGCAACTAGGGCTGAGTAGAGGCTCTCCATTCTGGATTTCTCAAGAAGTCCTTCCTGGTACTGTGGCAAACATGCCACCTCTTTTAAGTCTTTACCATAATGCAGTGTACTCAGAAGGGCCGTTACAATCATTGAATCCTAGCATGTTGGAGCTGGAAGTGACCTTGAACTCATCTCGTTCAAGATCTTTATTTTACAAACCAGGAAACTGGATCCACACCCACAGATTTTCTTAATTCCCAGCCCTGTGCTCTTTGTAATGGGTTCTCAGGGCCCTCTTTTCTAGAAACCTGCGTGTGCCTTTGAGAGGGCTGGGAAGGCTCCACAGGCCCACTTTCTATGTGTCTATTATCCTCGACGACAATCTTATTGTTGGAATTGGTTTTTAAACTAAAGCTTTGGTTTCTATAAAAATGCAAACAATACAGGTAGGTAGGTATATTGTTTAACTTCTCTTATTATTTATTTATAACATGATGGTAGTGCGAATGTGTCCCTCTAGTTTTTTTCTTTGAAGCAGTTTTAATGGGGAAACAAGGATGTGACCTCTGGGACACTGGGAATGTGAGAGAGGAGAGGAGACCCTAAGAAGAAGCCCTAGAATGTGGAGTGGGAGACTTGGGAGCTCATTACTTAAGGGATTTTCTTGTGATACCAAGCCAAATAAGACACTAAATAAAAGCCTTGGTGACTGAGACATTAATGAGTGGCAACTGGTGTGCTAGTGATGGAAGCTTCAGTCATTTTTCTTGGCCAATCAAACATCTATCCACAGTGACCCATCATACTCTGTCTTCACTCTCTGCTTTGGCCTCCGACGTACACGTGCTCGTTACCGCTCCTTTCCCCCGAACCCCGCCACACACACTTGTTTTGGCTAAGACGTTTACCCAGAAGCCCCTGAAAATTCACCCTGTAGACAGAGCAGTACTGCAAACAACGGACATAGGAAAAGAAAAAAATTGGTAAAAACTAGAAATAGTTTCAAAATTAAGTTTTTACTGACAAAGTGCTGTGTGCAAGCCACCAACCTTAACTAAAGACTGTCTGTAAAATCCATTTATTTCTTTGTTTTTTAAAATATTTCTAAAGTATAGTAGTTTCTTTTTCTGGTAGTACATCAAACATTATAAAACTGTTGGTTTTAGATGTAGATGGCGGGGAATGATGCCCTTTATAGACCAGGGCATCTTTGAATATTGTGTGAAAGATGATCTTATTTTTGTAAAACAAGAGAGGGTGGAAAAACCTGTTTATAAGTGTGTGTGTGTATAGGATTATTTAAGCTTGGAGAAAAATATGGAATACACACACACACACACACACACACACACACTGAGTTGTTACCATGGATAATTGGCTGGGCAGTTCTGATATGGGCAGAAGAGGAGGGCCAGGGCAAGCCATACAAAATGCAAGAGAAAAAAGGGAAGTGAAAATGCATGTATATAATGGTATTTATTTAAATTTATCTTTATGTGTGAATATATGAGTGTATACAAAAAAATTGAATAAAATACTTTAAAAAGTGATGTGGGAGATAAGAAAACAGAAGTAACTCAAATTCTCATATGCATCAAAAATTATAATATGCTTCAGATGTTTGGCTAGATTGCATGATCATTAAGGGGACTTCAAACTTGAAATTTTATAGTTGTCTAAATTAAAAGTGCTAAAATGTTGTCGGGAATGCTGTTCTACTTTAATTTGCATTTTATTCTACTCTCATCTACTGGTTATGTAGTTTTTCATCTCATTCCATTTCAAATTTGCCATCTTTGTATCAGTAAAAGCTGAATTATAATTAAAAATATGTATTATATATCATTATACACATAATTATAATATATAAGTATTTCAAAATTGTATACAGTCTGTTATACAGTGTAAATTTGGTCCATTTTAAAAAGTCTTCTAGTATTCCTATGATGTCCTGATTTAAAGGACTTCCTCAAAATATTATGGAGAGATCCCTGAACAAGCTGGCATCACCCGACATTTTTCATCAAGATCTTGTAATCCCCTTTCAAAAAAATGTGTCTAATGGACTGTAACTGCTTTTGGGGGTTGCCCAGTACATTCGTTTGGCTCTTCTCTTGTGGAGAGGCTAGAAGCATCCATCTCCCCTGTCCCCCCGCCACCGCCTTCGCCACTTCCCAGCATACACAGGAAGGCCAACCGCACTTACTAAGTACCTACCAAGTGTCAGATACTTTAGTCACAGTAAATCGGCAAGGGCAAATATTTTATGCCCATTTAATAGATCAGGAAGCTGAGGCTCAGAGGGGTGAAATAATTTATTCAGGGGAGAATGAACTGAGCCAGTTTTAAAATCCTGGGCTCTTTGATTCCACGGGACAGGTTTTTTCGTGTTCTATTTTTATTCCCACTACTCAAACTCAGCCACATCCGAAGGTAAATTGGAAGGGTGTTCTTACTCTGAAGACTTCCCCCTCCTCTGCTTCCTTCCTTAGCCACTGCTTTTGAGAAGTGGAAGAGGAGATGAAAAAGAAAGCACGGGAGGGGAAACACAGACACTGTCTACTCAAATGCCAGGTTTTCCTAGGAGAATTGGCTGTTCTGGAATAGCTTAAACTTGGGGTAATCTCCCTCTAAGAACCTCATCTATTCAGTCCTGGAACCAATGCCTTACATCACTTAACCTGGCTTCCAGACTATTCTGATCTTCTTATAGTCTTTTCATTCTGACCAGGTTCAGGCAGGGAGAAGTAGAGCTTAAAGGTGTTCAAAGACACAAATATGAGAATAAAGCAGGTTGTGTGTGTTGGGGGTGGGGGGGAGAGTAGGGGGAGAGATTTTGATGTGAGTAGACTAACCTTCTTTCCCAAATCTTGAGTCCTTAAGGGTAAGCTTCCTTTTGTTAAACAGGAAGAGTTGAAAGAGATTTCCAGTAACAGGAACACTCATTATAATCTCCTGTGGTCTACAATGAAATGGAAACAAGGCAATGTGGATTTTTCACTCCACTGCTTTAGACCCTCCACCAACTCTCAGATTCAACTGAGTACAAATGTATTCGTTGTGTTTATTTCTTTCTGATACGTGCACTTTAAACTATTCTTTGGGTTTGTTAAGGGGGAAAAATCCAGGGCGCCTCTGAAGTCATTAATGGTTGCGTAGGTTTTATGAATGTCAATTGCTTTAGCAAAAGGCTTTTGTTTGCTTCCCATATATATAAGATTTTATTTTTATTTTTTATTTTTTATTTTTTTTACTGTTAAAGAGGACCAAATAGCAGAGGACTAATTTTTACTACCTGTTGGCTCAAGCAGGAAACCCAAACCAGATTGTGTGTGATTCCTCCATGTTTGACTGACAACCTTGAGAGCATCTAGCGAGGTCTTCTGAGGGCGATCCAGCAGGTAACAGCTGGAATGTGTGTGGCGAAAGAAAGCCCACTCACTGCAACCGGCCAAATCACATTTTTCATTTGTTATTGAACAATTTTAGAATAAGCTGATGCTTAACACATTGCAATCTGATGTTTGACACGATGTGTAATATGTCTTACTGTGTGTATAGTCACACAATTAAGGTCTGTGTGTGATTGCTCATATAATCTATTACAAATCTGGAAAAGATATCATTAAAATGTATCTCTTTTGAAATTTTAGCAGGAAAATTATATTTGACACAGTTTAATACAAATTATATATAAGATTAGACAATGTAGAGTTGTTTGGGGTATATGATCCTAAGGGTTCTGCACCCAATTCCCAAGTGTGAGTGTCCTACAATTCAACTTAACGAATTTCTGATGTTATTTACCCAGAGATAGCATCAGATTCCAGCGGTTAAGGGCTCAGTCCCACAGATAGCCCTAAGACAGCAGTCAGCAAGTTCAGGTTGTTATTTTGCTACTGACCAACTGGCTGTAAATTGGAGGTTTGCACAACACGCTCCTTGGATTCAATTTAATTTGCTAGAGCAGCTCACAGAACTCAAGAGAAATATTTTGCTTATTAGATGACCAGTTTATTGTAAAAGAATGTAACACAGGAACAGCCAGATGGAAAAGATATAGGGCAAGGTCTAAGAAAAGGGCTCATGGTCTCTCCGCGTGTATTACTTTCTTTAAATCTCCATGTGTTCACCAACTTGGAAGCTCTCCAAACCTTGTCCTTTGGGGTTTTTATGAAGGCTTCATTTCATGGACATGATTGACTAAATCATTGACCATTGGTGACTGAACTCAATCTCTAGTGCTTCTCGCCTCCCTGGAGGTCAGTGGGGTGGGACTAAAAGTTTCAACCCTCTAATCACACTTTTGGCTCCCTTAGGAACCAGCCCCCATCCTAGGTGTGTTCCAAAAATACCTCATTAACACAACAAAAGACATCTTTATTGCTCTCTTCACTTAGGACATTTCAATGATTTTAGGAATTTTGTGCCAAAGATGGGGACAAAACCCAAATACGTATTTCTTATTATAAAAATCACATCACAGATACTCACTACCTGCCCATTTCATACTGAAATAGCTAAATCCTGCAATAACAAATAATTAGTTCAGACATTTAGGACAAGAGAAAAATAACCTAATGTATTCCAAAGGGCAACAATAGAAAAAAATATCAAAATTAATTATAAAATAGTAACAGTTAAACTGGTAGTATTCCAACCTTCAATTGCCTTCTGCTCTTTGATTGGTTAGTTAAGAGATAATAAAAGGCATTTATACTGTCTCTATCTGAGGAATTATTAGACTTCATGTAAGTAATATTGAAGTGTTATGATGTTTTGCTCTCTAGTTACAAATATGTTTGCAATAGCTTCCAAGACACTGTTAAAGCATTAAACAGACCCAGGATAATTGCAAACAGTAACCTTTACACTCTTTAAATTCAAGAAAACTAATTAATAGCTAATTTGAGGTAAGAGAAAAATAACAGATGTTCACATTTTCTTTTTGATGATAGGGGCAACTGGTACCAAAGTTTATTCAACCAATCTCCTAATTTCTGAATTGGGCCTCAATCATATGCAAAAAATAAAACATTAGAGCATCTGAATGAATTCCTTATTTAATCTTGCCTCAGAATTTATTTGGCATGGACTCTAAATTATAAGTCACAGAAAATAATGTACTTCCTATTTATTTATTTAGATGTAATGCATATGCCACAAAATCCACCTTTTTTAAATGTACAGTTCAGTGGTTTTAGTATATTTACAAAGTTCTACAACCATCACCATGATCTAATTTTAGAATATTTTCATTCTCCTTCAAAGAAAACCCATACCCATTAGTAGTTACTTTCAATTCCTCCCTTCCCCAGCCCGTGGCAATCATTAATCTACTTCCGGTTCCTATGAGTCTGTCTGTTCTAGACATTCCTGTATTTTCAGATGAGCTAAGTCATAGCGATTATTCTTGTTTCACCTATCAATCATCTTTTGTCTCCTGGTATGTATTATTTCCATATTGAAATTCCTTCATCCACCAATATCTGTGTAAAGAACTTACTATGATTTTATCACTATGTCTTTTTGTCCCATCCAAGTTATTAGTTCCAGGAGATCAGGAAAAACATCTTAAGTTTTATCATTTATTGAACACTTCTTTGTTATGGGAACTTGACTGAGGTCACATATTTATTGGCACCTACTGCAGGCTAGGCACTATATTATATGCTAAGTATATAAGCTCTATCCCATGATTATGTAATCTTCACTACAACCTTAGATGTTTCATATTGTTACTACAATCTTATAGACAATGAACTTAAGGCCCAGGTTTTCCCAGCTGGTAAGTTAAAGAATTAGAACATGAACCCAAAGTTGGACAGACTTCCCAACTTACACTCTCCCTACTATGGTCCCCATCATAATCGTCACACAAATATTTGCACATGTACCTAATTCAGTACCTGACACTCACTGTGTGTGTGGTCCATGTTTAGTGCTGGTGCTGACGTGCTTTACATGCCCCTATTATAGACAATTTAAGGGTTAGTAAGCATGTTTTGAAAAGCAGGAGAAAAATGTTTAACAAATCATTAGAAAAATACAAAGCTAAAGAGAAAAGAGCCACGGTTTTAAATCTGCTAATAAACATGTTTAAAGTGACAACATTTAAGTATTTACAAAGTTTTGGTGAAGTTAGTATACCCTTACGTTTCAGATGGAAGTACGAATTCTTAAAAGTCCTTTGGAATATAATAGCTGTCAAAAAAAAAAAAAAGTTCAGTCTTCTGACTTATTGAAGTAATGGAATGTAAAGAAGTAATAAAAAGAAGACAAGACTTTTTATGTGCAAAGATGTTCACTGCAGATCCCCAATGCTGATGCATTATTTGAATGCCCAAGAATAGTTTAACGAATGGTGCAGTATGGTGGTCATTCTTAAGTGGAACATTATGCAGCCACTAAAAATAATTATGAAGATGTGATAAGTGTTTAAAAAATAAAAACAACTGAATTTAGACATATGTTTAAGTTTTGAATACAATTGTGTAGTAATTACCTGTGGAAACAAGTTTTAAAAACTTAGAACAACATCTGGCACACAGTAATGGGTGATTAAGCAGACAGAAAAACATCCTGCATGGTATATAATCTCATTCTCAGAAGTTACAAGATTTAAATGATATATTATGCTTGAAACAAGATATTTTTAATAAGACTAAAACTTTACATAGTACCTCAGGCAATGTCAATCGTTATAAAAGATTATTACAGGTCTAGAATATTTTTATTATTTTTGATAACATGCATGCAAACGAGTTATAACAAAACTTTAGAACATTTTTAGAGAATGGTAGTGATTATATCAATAATCACAATAGCCTTATTAAAATTATATAATAGCATCATTTTATATATTTGTTTACCATTTATCTAATTCAAAAATAATATACAAGGTCTGGCAGAAGTAACACCCTTTTTAATCAACTGGTAATCTAAACCAAAATTATAAGCATGTAATTCTATAACATAACAATACCATATCTACATTAAGATAGCTACTTTTAAAGGGTGTTACTTCTGCCAGACCCTGTAGATTGACTAATAATGATAATTAAAAATATAAAACCACCTATTTTTAGGGAAATGAACCATAGGAAAGAAAGAGAAACAATTCTATATGCTATCTTGTATAATTGCAGAAAAGACTAGTAGCTATGGGAGCTGCTTCTAGAGCCAAACTTTTGGGGTTTATATCCAGGCGTACCACAGGCTATGTGATTTTGGGTAAATTCCCTAACCTCGTCCGTAATATGAAAATAATAATATTCACCTCATAGGGTTATTGTAAAGCCCAATGCTTGGCACACAGTAAAGTGCTCAGTGTTAGCTATTTTTGGAAAGATATTATTTATTTTTTACAAAGGAGTAAACTGAGGCTTATTAGAAATTAAAGAGTGTGATTCAAACCCAAACGCATGCTGCCTTCGGAGCCCAGGACTTCCTGTCACACCTCTACTGAGTGTGTCGCTGGTTAGAAAGGAATGTCCCTTTTGAGGAGATATCAGAGGAAAAGAAATTCTCATAATTGCATGAATTTGCTGATTGGCAAAAACTTCCACCAACCACCTTCTGGTCTAGTACGTTTCAGATTGTATTCCAGTTCCATTAAGCACAAGCTTCCGGTGCTAGGTTCTGTGGGACACATTCCTACGATGGTAGCACGTCCAATCTTTGGTTTCCGGTGCTGGGTGGATCAGTGCGGTGTTCATAGGCACACACCAGGAAGCCACTCTTTATGTTGGGATGGCTAACAAAGCATATAAATATGTGCCATTGAACCTAAATTAAATGTATCCCCTGATTAATTTCCCTTTAATTGGGTCTCAAAGATACATCTGCTCTAGGCTAGCTGACACAAGAAGTGCGACAGAAGGGAGGTCCAAGCGGAAAGAGAGCAGTATGTTAAATTACTGAGATTAAAATTTCTTTTTCAAAAATTCCAAAGCACATGACCATGTGAACACATTACCAGGACATCTCCCAGAGCCTTGGAAGGGGCCTGTGCAAGCGAAGGGTCTTGAAACTTAAGCTTTATTTACTTCATGATAAATGTGCTTTTGATTGTCACATTCCCAATGTAAAGGTCACAATAACTTCTCATTCTGCAGTCAATGCTTAAATATGATGGTTATAATACAGAGTAAAAGAGCTTACCTGTATTATTTACATGTGAATTCTGTATAAAACATATATAAAAAATAAAACTTGTGTCTAGTAAAACAACAAACATTTAGGCATACAATTCTACAGTGTCACCCCAATAAGTCTAATAATAAAAATAAATTTTAAAAAAGAACAAAAAAACCCCCAAACATTTAAAAAATAATATGTACTTGTAATTTTGACTGGTATAATCTAAAACAAAAAACTTGTGTAGATAAAAAGACATGTACATATAATTCACATTCCAAGGAAATTGTCTTATTTTCAGGGTACTGGAAAGGTTACCGCACGTGAACTAGCTCTGGCCAAAGGAGAAGCTTGTTGGGCATCACAGCCTCTGGTTCTTTTTTATCCTATGTCTTGGAGGTCCACGCCTGAGTCTCTCCCCACTGCCATTATTAAGGAGCATGTCCCCACATCTCTCATTTCTTCAGCTGCCATTGCTAGGACGCTCGGCATCCAGCCACACTGCAGTCACTGGACACAGCCACGAAGAGACTCTGCCTTCTTTCGCCATGGCACTTTTCCCTACCCAGATCTACCTCAACCCAAGCCTTAGCTCCTTTGCTTCTGACTTTTTCCAGAGTAGAAATTAACTCAAGTTGTTAGAGGGGGAGGAACTGTAAATTGTAGCACAAAAATAGGCTGTCAAATCAAAGGAAAAAGGTGTTCTAATTTTGGGCACTGCAAATACTTTAAACCACTTATTGAAGTTTTCTTGGTGCCTTAATATTACCTGGCCTCATGGCCTTCACTCCAGGCACCTGAGATTAATCAGCTTTGGAAGGAAGATAGAAAGTCTCAACTAAACAAGAAATAGGACACCCCAAATCTGGGGACAGTAACTGTGAGACTAGAACATAACAGCACATCTGAATTTTGTAAGGTCACAGAAGAGACGTTTCTATTCAGGAGTCCTTTAGTAGCAAAAGAAGGCTGGTGCGTGGCAAGTGGAAGAGGAGGATGAAGTGGGTAAGACTCTTTGCTTACGTTAATTGGCAAGACACATGGACTCTGGGAGTGAGATGTCTACAGTGGCTTTTTGAGGGGGTAGTTAGCTCTCTAAAGCTACGGCTTTGGGAGGAGGTCAGTAGGAAGTTTGGACTGAGTTACGATGACTAGCAGCTAATTATGGCATTTCTCACATCTTGATAGTCGTCTTAAAGACT
Organism: Lyroderma lyra; assembly: GCA_004026885.1. NCBI lineage: Eukaryota > Metazoa > Chordata > Mammalia > Chiroptera > Megadermatidae > Lyroderma > Lyroderma lyra. Next base: position 263,464 of record PVJL010001273.1, on the reverse strand, counting down.
GAATTTTCTTTGTACTTATTCTTAAATGCAAAGTACCTTTACCTTTTACTGAAATATTACAGAAAGGACTTTAATTACTCATCTGCAGGTATTGCATATTTTAGTTGTTATTTGATAACATGAATACCATTAAAACAAAAATTCTGCCTTCGGCTCTCAGCTGAGTTAGCTGAGGAGATAGTTTCAGTAACTTGTGGCCAGATAGCCTTTGCTGACTGCCTCCCTCCCATCACCGCAGAGGAAACATTTAGTTAGATTTGCCTCCAGGGTTTGATATGTTCGGTACGGGACCTGTGCCCTGGTTGGTTCCTAGGGGAGCATACCTTATTGTCCATCATCAGCTTCAGTATGGTGAGGATGTCTCCTCTACTGAAAGGAAGCACTTTGCTCTTCTGGACTTCATCCCACAGCAGGCACACCACACCCCATCCATCGTGTCCAACTTCTGCTCACCAAAACACGGACCATCTCCTACTATATGTCAGAGCAACATTAGTGTGTAGCAATTTCAGCATCAGTGATGGTTGAATTAAAAATGACACCAGCACTCTACCAGCTATATCCAGAGGGGTGTGGTGGCACTGACTGTGCCCTACAGTGGGATTTTGTCCTTCATGTCAGCTTCACTCATGTTGACTCCAAGTCCAGCAGGAATGTCTAAGGTGGTGGTGGTAGTGGGTCTAGAGCACACATTGGGGTGGTTCCTTTTAAGATCTCTCACCCCATAAATGGTTCTTTTGATCAATTCAGATTGTCCTGGCAGAGGATTAAACTTCAGCCCTAGGCCATGACCTGATTCAGCAGAATTTGTTTTTTCTAAATTGGCCCATTTGAGGCATCCGAAGGAAGTCGGCGAGAGGAAAAGGTGAAGAAATTGGCCTTTCATGTGTGAAAGAGCCTTGGCCTGGGCCTTGAGATCAGTACCACAGTCTGGACCACCGACTGTTATCCTTAGCACACTCAGGACATCCTTTGGTGGTTTCAGGGAAGATCAGACCTATGAGTTCAGGGAAAGGTGAAATGGTAAGTTCGAAAGACAATGACTCACAGTGAAATGGAGATGGTGATAGAGACTTTGAAGCTAAAGGTAATGTGGGCTTGTTGTACTTTTTATATTTCACCCTGAAACTCTCTTAAAGCTCTAGTTGTTCCTGTTCAGGGAATCTTATTCTTCTTTTCATTAGCTTCCTTGCTGAGCTGTTGGCCAGAGTTCCTCTGAATATTGGCATCAGGATCTAGAAAGGGCCTGCAGCTGTTAGCACAAGAGAGAATCCTGCTCCTATTGTATGTCAAACCCGCCAAACCAACAAAGGGCAGTGCTGCCAAGAAAATGTAGTGTGCATTAGCGGAGGCATCATTTCCAAAGAAGGAGAAGAGACAGAACGATGATTCAAGGATTGCCCCCATCCCCCCACCCCCTGCCGCCATGGTATTGTCATCTTAGAAGGCACAACACAAAATTGGATCCAATTGCTGTTTCTATTTACTAATACATTTCTTTTTTCTTGAAAACACACTGTCTCATCTGAGTTGTCTGACTTCAGAGTAGAGATGGCAGATACGGATTGAATCTACCTGTCCACAGTGCCTGGAGGTGTTCTTGAGTTTGGTGTCTCTACCTCCAGACTTGCCACCTGACCTAGGCCTATCGAATTTGAGAGGAAGACCGAGACTGATTTGTAAGTTTGTAATCTTGCATCCTCCTAAATTTGGGAGAAGGGAGGAAAAGTCATATGCCAATTACTTCTAATTTTAATCACACACTTAAATATTCTGGGTGAAAATATTACCAATCAAAATAACAAGTTTTTCTGATCACAGGATAGCATTTCATGCTAGCTCTCACCACTCCCAGGATTTTCTTGCAGTATGAAAAGCCCTGTATTTGGGAAAAGAAAATAAAAGGTGCTCATTGCAGAGCTAAGGCAAGGGTTGCTGCATTGACAATATAGAAACCACATCTGGGAGTTATGAAGAAAGGACAGTCATCCCAGTAATGTGTGGTCAAAACCACGAGGGAAAGCACACAATTCCTATCTGGGACTAAATTTATAGCATGTCTAGTGGAAAGAATATAGGCTTTTAAATCAGACTGCGTCTTGGTCTCATTACTTAAAAGCTGTATGACTTTGGGCAAATTGATTTATCCAGCTGTTCTCAAACTTCAGCATGCATTCGAGTTACTGGAAACAAAAGATGTATACTAACTTAATGGAGAAAAATTATAAAATTTACCAATGGGCATTAAAGACCTGAATAAATGGACATCATGGTCATATCCAAAATTATAAAGATACGAATTCTTCCCAAATTAACCCATAAATATGAGGGCTGTCCAGCCACAAATGCCTCTATTTTTCATATTTCATGGCTAGATACTTTCCAGACAGCCCTCAAATACACAGATTTCAGGAGCCTGTCCCAAAGTTTCTGATTCAGTAAATGCTGGGTGGGGCTCAACAATGTGCATTTCTAGGAAGTTCCCAAAGACCAGACTTTGAGAATCATTAGGTTAACCCAGTCGGAGTCTCAATCTTTCATCTATAAAAGGGTGCTAATATTATTAATACCCACCTCACAGGGTTGTTGTGACAACAGTATCTACTTTGTAGTGAACACTTACTTTGTGCCAAACACTATACCAAGCATGTCATAAGTATTATCATCATTCAGTTTTCACGGAAACCTCAGTGGGAAGGATTTGCTATTACAGAAGGGGTAACTGAGGCATGGGGAGTATGCTTTAAGGTCAAACAGAGCTAAGAAGGAGAAGAGGCTGAATTTGAACCTAGGTAGTCTTGGGCATGGAGCCTGTGCTCTTCGCCGTGCCCCCGTGCCATCTTTTGAAGCCATCTTTTGAAATTAAACAAGATCATGTGTAAAGTATTTATTATGGTGTCTGGCACATAGTTGCTTAATACGTGTAGTGACTGGTGGTAATTTTGAGTTGTTGTTTCTTGAGATCCCGAGGCCAAAAAAACAGAAGGTGATGCTCCTGAGTCTCTGGCGGCTTTTTCTGTCATATGGTGCCAGGCTAGTGGTTTGGCTCCCCGAACCTCTTTGCTTCCTCTGCTTAATCAGAACAGGTATGTTGGAGAAGGGATAGTCACAGAGATTCAGTTTTCAGGGGTTTCACCCAACCATTTTGTCTGGTGTGATTAAAGCCCTAGATTTTACTCTCTCAGGTTGAGGCAAACACCTCAGCCCCAAAGCAGGTTTTACACATCATCGGGATTGGCTCAGGGCTTGGCCAGAAGGGAGTGTGTTATCCAGAGCCAAGCTTTAGCATTCACACTGGAACCCCAACAGCTCAAGTTAGGATATATCCCCCTGAGCCAACTTTGACTATCTGGCGAATGCAGTAATGACACTTTACAAATATCACACGAACTGCTGGGAAGAGAAAAACAAGAAAAAGACATGAGAAGAGCCTGGTTATTTGTTGCGTCATTCTACCTTTAATGAAACTCCTTGGAATGATTTTGGGGGGGTGAATGGAAGTCTCTTCCAGGACAGCTATCTCAAGTTGTCACTAACTTGTCCTCAGAAGTCAGAGCTTCCATGTTTATAAGCTTGTAGGCCTCACTAAGCCCCAAACCAAATCTGGAATTAAACATAAATTCTCCTGGTTCGATACTTCTCCTAAGAATCATTAGCAGGAAAAATGGTGACTTATTGTGGAAAACACTGTGATTATGTTTTGTATTTGGCTCTATTTGGAAAATAATGCCTTTTAAACTCAAGGCCTTCTACTTTGACCTCCTGATATTTCTTTATTTACACCTTGAAAAATATTAGTCACACAGCTTGAACAAATTCAGTGAAACTTATATTGCAAAAATCTGACACTTTGAAAAGTTAGAGGGATTTTTTTTCTCCAAAGAAGGAAATATACTAAAATCCAATTATTTATGGTTATAACTGGAACTATTCCAGTTTGCTGAGATTTAACTACTATTCCCTTGAGAAGATAACATAGATTACCAAGGACGGGGGCAATGCAATGAATGGGGCCATGGCTTTTACTTCTGTGACCATGATCATTGAAAAACGAAACATATATACACACCTACGTTTATACATATTTATATTTATGTATATCTACATCAGACATTTTTAATTAGTTATTACATATCGAAAACTAAGACTTAGGAGAAATGCAGAAGAGAAAACAAAATGGACAAAGTTATGTTTTTTCATCCAGATAAACATAATGCGTTTTTCTGGCCCCGCTACAATGCCCTGAGCAAGTTGTCCTAGCCCCACGAGGACTCCAGTTTTCGACCCACACCCCTTAACTCCAGGAGGAGATCTTATAAGGATTATCAGGACAATGTTAGCAAATGTATCTAGAGCTCACAGGTGGGACGCAACACTAAAAATCAAAGCACAATTATGTTTGGCATTTTTGATAATCTGGGGTGTATCTAACTTCTCTGACTAAAGCTTCCTATACATAGAAACATGAATATCAGATCCTAGTGCCTATAAAAATTCCATTGCCAGTTACTACTCTACTCATTAGCTGGGAACCTTTGATGTTTCCATCTACAACGTTTCTAATCTTGCTGAGAAATAGATGAGGCACTCATTTCTTTACCGTTTACATTTGGTCCTTTAATTTTGTAATTCCACCTTCCCCTCCCTGCTTCCTTCCCACTTTGCGGATCTCACAGGTGTCCGGTCAGACCTGTCAGGTGGGTCTCTGTTTGCCTGTCATTTGGGAAGCTGATGGTCTTACCTGGGCACGGCTGATTGCACAAAGCGGAACAGGGGTTAGTTTGAATTGCAGGTGTGAGCGATCAGTGTAGATCAGCTCTAATCCATCAGATATTAGAACTGCCAAGCTGCAGCAGACACGGCAGAAAGAGCCAAATATTGAGTGTGACTGTGGGTGTCTATGTGTGGAGCCAGTGGTTTCTAGTGCTGAGGGATTTTACGTGTTACACAATGTGGTCTCTCTGACGCTTACAATGACACTGCCTTATTGGGGCCTCATTCTATTCAAGGCTGTGCAAGAAGCCTTGGTGATAGGACACGAAACTGATCACGTCTCAGACAGCTTCTAACACAGAAGAGAGACGATGATGTACAGCCTAAGGGGTAAGAGCTCAGGCTGTAGAATTCTGGGTTCAGATATCCATTCTGTCATGTATTGCCTGTTTGATCTTGGCTAAGTTTCTTGTTTTTGCTGAGCTTCCTTTCCTCATGTACAAAATAGGGATAGTACCTACTTAGAAGAGTTACTGTCTCTGGCACACAGTAGGTCCTAAATTCATGTTCATTGTTATGACTGTTGTTTTTTACTATCATCATTAGAAAGTGGTAAATAATGAGAGTAGTGCATATAGAGTGAGAACAGGAAGACACCTCTTCTAGTCCAGGAGGCCAAGGAAACTTTCAGGTGGGATAGGATGGGAGGAATCCAAACCTTGAAAATTCAGACAGGATCATAAGGAAACGGTATAAGGAAAAGCTGGTGTGTGGGCTGTGGGATGAGCAACAAGTTTATTTGTGTTGGTGTGACAAAGGTAAAGGGCCAAGGAAGGATCCAGTTTGTTAAGGACTGTGCTCTCAAGAAGTGTGTCCCTTCAAAACAAATTCTGAGCTCTGAGAGCTGGTCAAAAGATTGTGTTGTCAGTACTATGACTGTGATCCACCTGACATGCCAAAAAGCCAGGGTATACTTTTCTTTCTGCCAGTAAGTTGAAATGACTACCTGTGCATTCCTCAGACACAGAATGCATTAGCAGTAACTGTTATATCTGAGAGCATTTGCCTTTGATTAGTTTTAATACTGCAAACATGAGGAGGAGCTTCCAAGCTATGGGGAGGTTGCCCTTGAGATCCTTTAGTGCAGGGTTGTCCAACTTTTCGGCACCCTGGGCCACATGGAAAGAAGAAGAATTGCTGTGGGCCACACATAAAATACACCAACACTAACGATAGCAGGTGAACTAAAAAAATTGCACAGCCATCCTGGGCTGCGTGTCACCTGTGGTTGGACAAGCTTACTTTAGGGTGTTTATGCTTTGCCTCAAAATGTGAGGCCCTAGGCCTATGAGGTCCAGGAAGTTGCAGGCCGCTCAAGACTGACACACACTATATAATATGATGGGTGTTAGCTAAACTTAATGTGTTCACCACTTCAAAATGTATGAAAGTCAAATCACAATGCTGTATAGCTTAAACTTCGTGCTCTATGGCAACTATCTCTCAATAAAACTGGAAGAATAAATAAATAAATAAAAAAGACAGACCCAAGAGGTGATTTGTGAGCAGCACGATGGGTTACATTGTCAGGTGGGAAATAATACATAAAGTCAGGAAACCTTTGTCATTTATTAATGGGAAAACTGATGCAAGTCATCTCATCTTCTGGGGCCTCATTTGCTCCCCTTAAAAATAGGGTGTCACACTGATCATGAGTGGAAATCAAATTTTTTATTCAAAGTCTTTCTTAGGTGAAAGCAAACACCCTTCTAAGCCAATAACTCCAATGCAGAGTTTCAACATGCAAATGAAATAAAAGCAGAGCTGCTCTGGCTGGTGGGTGGAGGGACCTGCCAAGGCCTCTGAGTCAGGCAGAGAAGGACACCTAGTCCTCTTCTGGGTGTGGTGTCCCAGCTGATCGACTCCAAGATTGCTGAGACTCCTCATGCTTCCAGCACTCCACAATCCTATCACAGCTTAAATTAATGTGAGAACCGAGTGTTTGTAGTTTTCAACCTTTTCATTAACTTGACCGAAAAGTTTTAGAAAATAAACTCATCTTCGTAGGGCTCTCTTTTAGCAGACTGCATAATATTCGCTTATGCATGGTTTTTATTCACGACATATTTCATTTCATTAATGAATGCCAGAGCTCCGATACCAAGTGTCCTCGTAGGAAGGGCATCAAAAAATTATATCGTGTTGTGAGTTGGAGATATTCTTATTTATATGAGAAGGTATCTTTGCTAGGAATGACACCCAAGCATCATTGCAGTAAACATCTTGCCTGGCAATGAAACAAGGGTGAGGAAATTTAAAGGAAGAGCTTTTTCTCCGCATCAGAAGAGCCTTCCCCTGAAGTTCGTTGATGCTTGTCTATTGATGACTGGCAAACTGACAGTGGCACCGTCAGACAGGTGAGCAAATACTCTGTCCCTGAGCAGTTTATCCCCCAGCAGCAGACCTTCTGTGGAGAAGAAAGCCAAGGCCTTGATGGCCTCTAAAACTACAAAAACTTGGACTGCATTATAAGCAGGATGATTATACATACAGCCCAGAATTTATGAATCATAGACTTAGAAATCATGTCTTATACCAAGTCACCAACTGCCGTCGTAGAGTAGCTGTGGCCAGCTGGCATGCCGCATCTCAGAGGAGCAGCTGTACAGGCCAGAGGATTCTCATGGCCTCCAGAGCTACTCAAACCTCACCTTTGTAGCTGGGCAGCCCCTGTGACTGGCTAAGGGGTGTGGTATTCTTTTCTGTGCCTCATTTCTGCCATGTATTCAACGAATGTGTTTTATGCTAGAAGCTTTATCTTAAGAAAATCCCAAGTTCATCAATAATTCCTTGGGTTATCCTTGAAATTCTATGCTAATTTCAAATCTTATACTAACAGTGAATTACTATGCTAATTTTTCATGCATCTAAATGCACATTATTATACATACTATAAAAGGAAAACAAAGAAACAAGCACTGGCAGAAAGAAAAGCTAAACTCTGTGTGCTGGTTGGGAGGGACAGCTGTATGGCTATATTATTTTTGCTGTGTAAAGATGTTCTAATTCAAACCTTAATACTTCAGAAAAGTCCTTACCCTCTCCAATCCTCCACATCTTCTCCTTTAAATCAATTCAATAAAACACACATTGCAGAATAGTTCTGAGAAATAGAAAGTATGTTTTTACCTTCCTTCATAGTACCTGGCCCATGGGAAGTGATAAATGGGAACTTCATTATTGTCATTTTTAGTCCCTATTTGTTAGATTGATATTGTTGATAATTGTGTCTTAACCATTAATTCATTAAACACACACTACTTATCTGAAATTCTATAAGATCTTTATCCTGTCTAGGACTGAGAGTTAGAAAGCTGTGTCCACACCAAGAACACACATGAGAGATGGCCCATGGTCAACCATCTAAGAATACATTGACATTCTGTAAATGGGAATTCATTATAAGTGGAGTTATTATAAATTTTAAACAAATACTAAATAAATTATTACAATAAATAGTTTAAGATGTTCCTAAGGCATGGTTTAGCTTTTTCAGAGGCAATTCCAATATAATTTTGTTCAGACCAATTTCTAAAATACATGAGATTAATATTAAATAAACATGTTGACAAAGAGATATGAGTTAAGTCACTCTCTGGCCTTTCTAGCTTAATGCTAATGTGGACAAAGCTTAAATGGCTAATTCTACCTAGAAAAGCAAGTTTGAAGAGCTATCTCCTCTCTATTCTTTTGACCCCTTTGCAGGCTAAGGTGTTTTCCTTAGCTAATGTGGAAAAAAGAATACCCAGAAAAATATTGCTAGGTATTTCTTTCCTTTGTTTTTTTTTTTTTCCAGTCAAAATGTAAGACCTTACTTAGATGACTAGCAATTAAGGAATTTTTGTGGTTTATTTTCTGATCTAACTGCTTACTTCTGAAGAAAGCAAGCCTGACAAACTTCTGTTAGCCTGGATCTTACCAAAAATGTAGAACCAAAAACATTTTTGAAATATTCAGATAGAAAAGTCAGGCTGGAATTTTAACAATAAAAGGCTTCTCAAGGTTGCTTTTCTTAGATGGACTTTATTTTTTTCCCCTTGGATACTGATTTTTGTAGAAAATAAACCATTTTTCTATGCATTATCCTCATATTTTAATAACATTGGAGACCTGCTGCTGAATTAGAAGTAAGATGAGTAATCAAATCAACAATGGTAATTCTACTTAACAATAATACTTTGAATTAATAAAACCCTTTACTTATAAAGATCTCACCTTGTTTTTATAAATTTGACCTCATTGCTCTGTAAGCATTGGTTGGTTATGAATTTAAATGTTATTTCTTTTTTAAAGCATTATTATAAGGAAGAAAAGAACTTTTGAACATTCATTTTCTAGGAGGAGAAACCCAGAGATGTCCCATTCAGTGTCAAGATGCAGAACTGCATCTTCCTAATTATCATTAATGCAGGGTAGTGCCAGAGTCTGGTGAGCATGATTCAGCAGCTGAGACTGCCTCCAAGGACCAGATATTGTCATACCTCTGTTTGCCAGTCCCAGGAAGCTTTCTTTACTTGCTGCTGCAAGGCAGCTACTGTTAACTGCTAGGGCTGTTCGTGCCCTGTCTGACCCAGCAGGGGAGTGTGGCCATCTTTGCCCCAGTACTCCCTGTAGAGGTTCTGAGTTTCACTCTGATTGGACTGGCTTAGTCATGGCTTAGGGAAGCCCATGGACCATGTTCATTGGCTAGGAGAAGGTAGCGTCCTTACTGGCCTCTTTAGAGTCATATTTGGGGTCCTGAGTCAGAGTCGGCTTCACCCAGAGCACATGGCCCAAGATTGGGGGAGGAGAAGTTCCTGTGGAATAAAATCGGAGTGGTTGCCAGGCAGAAAAACCCCAACTGAAAAACAGAAATGACCATGAGATTGATCACCAATTCACACAGCCATGCTTTGGGCAACACTGTTCACAGTGGAAGTGGGGTGGGAATGAGGTGGGGATGGGGGAGAAGGCAGTGGAGGTACTGGGGGCTTTTGAGCAGAAAAGTGGCAGAGTCAATTTAGTTGTTGAATAATAATGATAATGATCATGATAATAATAATATCTTACATGTCTAGTGCTTTATATTTCCAAAAGGCTTTCACTTACCTGAGCAATTTGGATCTACCCTCCTGTGAGATAGGAGGGGTAGGTGTTATACCTGTTTTGTAGATTAAATTGGGGTGCAGAGAAATTATTTAGAGCTAATAGGAGAGCTAAGATGATGATTCAGGTCTCTTAACTTTTCAGTGTGTTATCATTTGTAATTATCAGATGGACTTCGTCAAAGAAGGTTGGGTTATTCAACTTGTGACAGTTTTCCTAGTTCATTCACAGAATGTTTATTTAGTGCCTGCTATATGCGGGGCATCATGTTAGATGCTGGGGCTCAAGGAATTTATTAAGAGGTAATAACAAACCAGCCACACTGTTTTGAGACATTAGCAAAATGAAAACACAGGGTAGCATGACGTGAATCTAGTCGTGAGAGAGAGGTTAGAGGGGCTATCAAGGAAGGTTTATGGAGAAAATAATGTCTCAACTAAAACCTAAGGATAAGTAGAGGTGAACCAGATGAAAGTATGAAAGGCCAAGAGTGTGGAGGGAGTAAAGTTTACTAACAGAGAGAGTGGCATGTGCAAAAGTCCTGGGGTGAGAGTATGGCGGGTAGGAAATCAGAGTGGAATGCTATGGCTGAAGCACCAAGTACCGGAGGTTGAGTTGTGGAGATGGACGGCTGTGGGCACACCATGAAGTGTCTTGAATGCTTTGGGCTTTATCCTGAGGGAATGGTGGAATATGGAAAGGTTTTAGAGAGGTCACTCAGCTTATAGAATGGAAATGGTTGGGAGCAGGAAGAAAGGGTGGATGGGACAGGAAGCACATGATGATTGTTTTTGTCACTGAGGAGTGAGGTGATGATGACCAGAATTCAGACAGTGTCAGAGAATGGAAAATAAGTGTTTGGATTTGCATGATATTAAAATTGCAGACTTGTAAAATGTAATTTTACCCCAAAGAAATAATAAGTGATGCCTACTTAGAACTCTTAATTTTATCTCTTCATTCAAGGTTCACTTTAAAAAAAAAATTCACTGGACTTGCTTTATTCAGAAAGCATTTACTGAGCACCTTCTGCAAGTCAGATATTCTAATACTCTCCAGATGTTGGCATTTCTGTCAATTTCAGTTTTTTTTAAAATACATACATCTGTATCTTTTAGACATATCACAGTCAGTCAATTTTTACCCTATTTGACTTCATTTGGGAATTGTTCTGAATTCCTATTATTTTGAGTGTAAGAGGTTTTCAAAGAGAGTGGTTGGATAATTTGCTGTTCAGTGCCCTTTCCTAAGCTCAAAAATCTTGTTTAACTTTCTGATAGTTTCTGGGGAAAAAAGGCAAAAAAGTATATTGGGCATTTCACCTCACCAATCTATTAATATATAAATCTGTAAAATTGCAACAAAAATCACTCCCTGGTCTATTTTGTGGGGCTTGCTCAAATATCGAAACTAGGAGAATTTTACATTCCCACAGATGCAAATATAAAAAGGTATTTATCTCCTGAAGGGAATAAAAGGATTTAGGCAAATATGCAGTATGCGTATACTAATTAATTCAGCTAAATTTTGGTGAAGTTCAATGCTTAAAAACATTTTATTTATTTATGGGATTAAAAGTCTATACACTCCTTCATTATCAGGACACCGGGCATATTTTTCACCCAGGTATCACCTCCTCTAATAATCTCTAGGCTGTTAGAGCGCTTTACAACTCTAGCTGATAAAAGGCAATTCTAATTTAGTGCTTATGTTAATTATCAGTAATATTAAATGAATATATTGTAGCTATTTACATGCGTCATTCATAGTTGCTGTATTCTAAAGAAAATGATTATAATTGTTCTTATTAGTTATCATAGTTCATGATTCTGCAATGAAATTCTTTTCTTTTTTTCCTTGGTTTTGTTTTGGGAATATCTTAATGAGGAAGAAGGCTGACGGTATTTTGAAATGTTCACAAGGCACCAAATAGCGCTCTCTAATTTATTAGTCATATATTATTGGAAAATTCCTTTGTGTTACTTTATTTGTTTCTGAGCACATGTAAACCAGATTAAAAATAAAAAATAGGGCAGTCAGTCAATTTTCTCGAACTGATAACTGGCAAAGAGATTATAATACAGAACAAAAAACAGAGATTTGAAACAGTTTACCTTTCTCCGTGTTTTCCTCTTAGTTCTGTTAGGGTTTGAAATATGAAAATATGAAGCATACCTTTTGTTGCCCGAGTATCGCCCAGTTAGAATCCTGGCTCCTAGGAAGCCTGCAGAATAATTCGTTTTCACAGTACCTTTTCCCTAACCTGAAAGCATTTCACTCTACCCCTTATTGGATAAAAACTTTGGTTCTACTATGTGGATTACCTGCCTGATATAGGTACCTGAGTAAGTTTCAAAGTTGATTCAATAATCACAACTTTGCTATGACAGTAAAAGCTTCTAGATGTTCACTTACATAATTTTGACTTACATAAAATAATGTCTGTTATTCGGTGCAATTGGGGGAATGAGGTGTTTCAAAAACATGATTTATTTTCAAGTAGCTGAAGTTCAAATTTTTAAATTGTTTTCAACGTGAGCACTCCTATTTATCATCCAAGGCTCAATTCAACATTGCCTTTTCTGGAAGTTCTTCCCTAACCCCTCTGCCGGCCTTGGTCAGGGTTTGTGCTCCCTGTGTTGCCTTGCCACACCATTTTGTATTGCAAGTATCTGTTTTACCCATCTGTCCTTATCAGCCTCCTCTGTCCCCTCTTCCTGGACTCTAGACTCACTGAGAGTTGGCACTCTGTCATGTTCAACTTTGTGCTGTCTATGACTTAATGACATGCCTCACACACAGTAGGTAGGTTCTCATTAAGTAATGAAATCCATTTGAAAATAGACCATACACTTTACTACCTTCTTAAATAAAGCTACCAAAACAATAAATAAATACAATTTTTGATTCCTTAAACTTATCATTATGTGCCACAGAGCTCCGTAAACCCTCCAAACACCCGTCAGTCTCGCTCTACCTCAGTCTCATTATAGATGGCCAAGCAGCCCCGGGGTTGTGTGCCCTTTGACAAGCTTCTGGGATGAGTCGGCTCTTGGTGTCAGATTCAGAGCTGCAGCAGAATCCTTTGAGGTCCTTTCACTGACTCCTGACATCAGGGTGTCTGCTCCTCAATGCTTTAATTGACCTTTATCTCTGTGTTTTTGGGGCCTCAGCCTACCGATAGGGATGCTATCATCTAGACATGCCTGGGGTAATTGCCCTGCTGTAGCACTCCTTGCAGTCCTCAGACACTTCACCATCAGGGAACTTTGAGGAGCAAGATCTGTTACTCACAGATTCTGGAGGGTAGGTGGCTCGCCCTAGGTAAGAGAGAGATCATGGACCTGGGGGATGTCTAGGATTCCACGGGTTCACTCTTTATTGGTTAATTTAAGGCATCAGAGAGGGAATTAGGGTGCCAGAAGTGGAAGTGAGGTCACTCAATGGTCAGTTATCTAGGTTGCCCAGGGCTTTCTGAAAAGGGGAACTTCATGGGTGGGGACACCCTAATTCCTTTTCTGGTAGAAGTGTCATACAGCGGGCAAGATGGTTATTTAAGATGCTTCTTTTGAAAGTTTAATGTCCTCAGACACTTACTTTACACTCTGCCACTTCCAATGTCCCCGTCTCTTCCCTTTATAGTTTAAGCAACTGCTGGCTCTTACACAAAATGCCCTGGTTTTCAGAGTAACCACTGTCCTGTCCTCCCAATATGCAAACCAACTGCTTCCACCACATCGTATGGCATTTTTTTGGCTACTTTCATCAATGTTTGTTTTTCAAATGTTCAACTGTGCTCTCCTCTTTCCCCACTCTACTAACAGAAAAGCCCTAATTAAAAAAAAAAAAAAAAAGCAAAAACAACAAAAACCCAACAGCAACAAAAAACTTTAGACTCAATTTCATTCTGAATGCTTAAGCTAAATGTCTGATGTTTATAGAAAACTGCTTTCTAGAAGATAGACATGTTACTATAATTGTTTCTCATGCTAAATGATTCCTTGAATTTTAATTCTGAATTTGAAGGGAAGACAATTATAATTCAACTTTGCAAAGGGAAACTAGAATATTGTAAATTGACCAAATTCATTTAAGCAATTCTATAAACTTTGCTTTGAAACAGCTTGGGATGAAATCTCGAAATTCTTCCAAGACTCTTAATAGTCTTTATTTTAGTATCTCATGATTTTACATTAGAACATGCTTCGGATAGTTAACCTAAAGATCTCCTACAGTGATTTTTGCCTCCTCTTTGCACAATTAGCAGTGAAAACACAGATTCTTCACTATCAATCATAGTTCATCCTCTCAAAAACTAGTGACTCCTCTTATCTATTATTCTTTGCGCCAAAAACTCATTTGTTTTTAAAACTTTACTTTTAGACTTACACATAAATCTATTTGCCTCCTGCCCCAGCCCCTGAGTTATCACTCCTTTTCAAGATGCACATTAGAGTAATATTTCTTAAAATAATATGTTTGGACCACTTGCGTCAGAATCAGACTTATTCCATATTTACTGTTAAAGGAAAAGTGCCTCACAATTGGACTCCATATATTTAGTGATCCAGTTTCTCACTTTACATAAAAATAAAAGTAGCAGCACAATAAGGTGAATATTCTATTAATAACTAAATTTAGTGGGAGAGGAGGGAGGGGAAGCTAAATATAAGGTGATGGAAAGAGAACTCAAAAAAAAATTAAATTAAAAAAAGAACACTAAATTTAGACTGTGATCCTCTCTGAGCCCCTGCTTTTTTTCCCCTTTTCTTGTCCAAGTCAGTCTGTTTCGTTGTGAGTTGTGGTACTGAACAGATCCTATAGAAGTCAAGCAATCCTCAGTTATTTCTGAGGAGTTCTCCTGCTTTTCCCATCTCAGTTTGGGTTTTCTTTCCTATCCACACTCTCTGCGCATGGATGCATCCGTCTCATGGTTTTAAATGACATTTTAAAAGCTCATGGTTTCCAAATTTATAACTCTAGCCTGGCCTCCCCTCTGGATTCAGACCTGTTTATTCAATTATCTATTTGTTGTCTCCACTGGAACATCTAATGGGCATCTCACATTTAAAAGGACTGAGATTTTAATTTTGATTTCCATCCCAACCTCCAAAACCCATACTTCTTTGAGTCTTTCCCATTCAAATGAGTGGGATTACATTCATTCATTTTCTCAGCCAGAAACCTAGGGGTCATTTCAGATTCTTCTTTTTCTCTTTCCCTTCTATCCAGTTCATTAGCACATTCTGCTAGTAGCACACCCAACATATACAAGAGCCGTCCAGAAAAAATCCAGCTGTAAGTGCCTCTATTTTGTATATTCCGTGGCTGGGTAGTTTCTGGACAGCCCTTGCATTCTGAGTCTAACCACCTCTTGGCCCTTGACTGCTACCACGCGGTGCCAAGCCAACACTATCCCTTGGCTAGTTCCATGTTAGCCTCATCGGCATTCTCATGGCTTCCACTCACCTCCTCCACTCAGCGGCAAAATCACCTCTTTATAGCTTTAGCCAGACTGCATCACTCCATGGCTCAAAACCCTCCAGGACTGCCAGCCATACTTAGAACTAAACCAGAAGTCCCTACCATGGCCTGCAATGGCCTACAGGTTGTACCCTGCCTCCTTCTCCCACCTCATCTTCCACTCTGTCCTGGCATGTTTCTACCTCAGGGTCTTTGCATCTGATGTTTCTTCTGCCCGGACTGCC
This sequence comes from Lyroderma lyra, assembly GCA_004026885.1. NCBI lineage: Eukaryota > Metazoa > Chordata > Mammalia > Chiroptera > Megadermatidae > Lyroderma > Lyroderma lyra. The sequence goes on along the minus strand of PVJL010001273.1, from coordinate 247,898 downwards.
CTTCCCCCACAAATCCACATGACTTTCTCCATCACTTCTTTCAGGCCTCATTTAAACTTATTCGAGGGGGCTTCTTTATCTAAACGCCCCCCCCCCCAGCTTTTATCACTCTTTATTTCCTTACCCTGCTTTACTTTTCTTCAAATGCTCTTGGGCATTGTATTGCATACTTACATTTTGTATGTTTGTTGTCTGTATTATTCCCGTCTGTATTGCTCTACTGGAAGCAGCACTCCTTGTTCACTACCTTTCCTCCAGGGCCCAGAGCAGTCTCAGCACGTAATATTTCTTAAGCATATACATTTAATCCAGGCCCCTTCTTCATACAATACTTCAGTAAACTCTGGCTGAGCGTTTGAAAGAAACCATTTTGAAAAATTTCCATAACCTAACATGGCAATGATAGGACACAGCTTTGGATGATCCCTAAAACTGTACATTAGCCCTTTCTTTCTTGTTTGAAAGTGCTTCCTTAAGTCTGATCAGCTTTATTCTCATATTGAAACTCTTCTCTGCACATTGGCTGAGGGTTCCCATAGTCCCTCAGCTGGGCCCCTGCCCATCTAGTCCAAATCTAAACCATAACATAGTCATTACTGCTTTTCTTATTTGATATCACTGTGAATCTGTGGATACAAGTTATCCACAGAATTTCCTTTAAGGCATTTTTAAAAATCTTGTTCTTTGATTTATAGGTTAGCTATATTTTGGACATGCTTAGTCATATTTTTGCTACCTGGAGTAAAATATGTTAGCAAGGAAATATGTTAAATTGGATATCAGGGATATTAAAAGCTCTTTCTTTTCAGTTCAGTGTTATCAGCCATGCTCATGTAGGTAGTTGAATATATTATGCCCAGAATTTCATATATGCATTAAATATGATCGAGTTCACTAGGAAATGTAAAAATAGAACAAAGTACAACACTTTACTTGCAGATTGGAGGTGAGGTGATTGGTATGTTAATTAAAGGTGACCTCAGCACTCTTAATATTAACCTCCTGATTTTCTCCAGTGTTTTAGGTAGGAAAAAAAATTATTCTTCAATATTCCTAAGAATGAGATTGGATAAAGGACACAAATGAAGTCTAGACCAAGTACAAAAACATAAGCTCCTTCTCCTGGCTGCTCAACTAATGCAGACTAGTCTGGGGGTGAGATAACTATCTCAACAGCTATTCCATCACTCAGACTTCAAATTATAGTAATTATGACAATTTGTACCAATAGCCATGAGGTGGGATTTTTGATGTGGTTAAAAATAACATCTGTAAAACCCAATAAAAATTACATTTTGCTAATTTTCTGATAAGATACTGTTTTAACTATCTTATGTCTTCTGCTGCTGCCAGTTTTCAATTAGGGCATTCCTTTAAAAGTTTTTTTAACCCATTTTGTCTCCTGGATCCAATGCCATTCTCAGCAATGCATTTGTTTTAATGCTCTTAATTAATTGTTTTGTGTGAATTTTGCCTTTCAAACCGATACTAATCTTTGAGACTTTATTAACTTGCTGATTGTTAAATCTTGATACAAAAGGACCAATAATGGGGCTCAGCTTGTTCTTTCTGGCTCAGAAAACAGAGTTCCGGTAGAGACCTGCTCAGCCAAGTCAGTGCAGAAAAAGATAATAATGAAGTGAATAATGGGGCTACCAGAGCAGGTTGGGTTTGCAGTTCTGTGTAGGCTGACCAGACGTACCATTTTAAATGGGACAGAGTTTCATGTTTATATGGGGACGAGTGGGTTAGGGAGGGGAGAAAGGGGAGGGGGTGGGAGAGGAGGGAGGGGAAGCTAAATACAAGGTGATGGAAAGAGAAGTCACATTAGGTGGTGAACTTATTATACAATAAGTTGACAATGCACTGTAGAATAGTATGCCTGAAACCTATGTAATCCTTACTAGCACATGTCACCCCAAAAAGTCTAACAATAAAAACGAATTTAAAAAAATAAATGGGACAGAAAACAACAGTACTGTTCCATTTCAAATGGTTTGGATGGTCAGTCTACTGACACTTTGAATTTAGCCCAGTAAGAATAGGCTGACCGTGTGTACCATTTGAAATGAGACAGACAGTACTATTGTTTTCTGTCCTGTTTCAAATGGTACATCTGGTCAGCCTAGTTCTATCTAGCTTAGGAACGGTTAGCTCACCCTGGGGACATGGGTATTTTTGATAGCTAACAAAGATTTCCCCTCAAGTGCATTTTAGCGGGGCTTCATGTGTCTTCCTATGCTGGGTATCCTTAAACCCCTCTCTGGTTTGTTTGCTATTTAAAAAAGAATATATATATATATATACACACTTTTTTCCTCCAAATTTTTATTGCATAGATGATAAAATTGATGTTCCGAGAGCTCAAGTAGCCTACCCAAGCACTGTCAGTTGGCGAATGAATACCAAGGGCAGGGCTAGCACAAGAGCCTTTTGATTCTCCTCATACGGGTCTTTCAATCAAATCATATGGCCTCTAACCCTGTATAATTGTGTGTGGGTAGGGCCCATCCCTGATTCCTCTGAAGTCATTTTTCTTTATCTTTGCCCTCTGTCTACTCCTTCCTCCTTCTAAACAAACTGTCCCTTATCCAGCAGCCTCCTCCAGACATCACCTTTTTCTTTCCTTTCCTTTTCTTCACATCTATAATTTTTAAGGGAATAGGGGTACTTTTGTTGATTTCATTTTCTCACATTAATTCAACAACAAATTACCACTCAACTGAGACTGTGGTGAAAATATTTCTCCATTCCAGTCTTTTGTCTCCATTCCTGTCTTCACTGCTACATTTCTTGCCTTCATCATCTCTCCGCTGACCAAGTGGGTTATTGGGTAAGAAGGAAGGCAGGAGTTTATTCACTCACCTACTCATCAACTGCTGCAGGTATTAAAGTTAGCGAGACAATTTCTGTCCTCATAGAGCTTACAATGCCTTGGGCCTGAGGTGAACGAGTAAACGGCCTTCTTATTTCCTCTGATTTCTTCTGTCTCCCTCCCTCAAGTATGTGAACATATCTCTCTCACTCAAAAATAAAATTGTGTTTCACTATAAAGACTATAGGTCAACACGTGTATCCTTTTATATATATTAACTTCTAAAACATAAGTTATTGAATATTAAAATACTAGTCATATTCTGTAGCAGTATTTCTTGACCTCCAAGATTGGTGTTTTCTTGTCAAGTGTGCATGTGTATGTGCATGCACCTGAGTGCATGATCAGAATTTATATGTAATATTTTATGTGATATTACTCTGGTTGATATATATACACAAAAATATTATCTTACTTTGCCATTATTGACTAGTTTCAAATATTCAAGAGCTTGTTTTTAAAAAATCAAGATTCAAAAATTGAACTTTTTATTTTCTCCTATTTACAATAAGTAATCCCTTGCTGACTGCAAAAAAACACTGATTTTAATACGTTGCATTTCCATCTTATTCATCAGCAATTCTTTTCTGTTAACTAATCCATTTCCTTTATTATTTTAAACTTTCTCATTGGAAACAGAGTAGACATTTCCAGTTACAGTAGACTTTCCATTAATCAGAACTCAAGCAAGTGGCACTCACAAGCAACCAGTAAACTTTTTTTGCCAGTTGCTTGAGATTTTGTTGGTTGCTTGCGTTTCACTTAACAGAGAGTCTACTTACATTTATCCAGCATCTATCAATCCCCATGGGTGCCAGTTAAATACTACTACATGTTATTAATTGAAAATTATCCAGTGTGATTTGGTCTAAACTGTAAGTAATATCAGTACGTATAGCGATTCAGCTACTTCAATCTAAATTCCATTCTATTTTAGACATTTGGTGATATGGGGAAATTATCAACTGGTTTGATGTTCATTTTTATTTAATTTCTGAGACCAGAACTTTATCACCATATAGGTTTGGCAATAGAAATCTGTGGACTGATTTGATGGGATGAGGTAAACAGCAGATAAAACTCCATCTGAAATCTGGAACCTGGGAATAATGTTTTTAACTTCTTTATTACCAGTTATGTTGATACTATAGAGAATCAAGCTGATGTTCTTAGTGTTGGTAACAGAACAATTCCCTGTTTTCCACCGGGCCATCTGGAAAAAGCTATTTGTTGAATGACATTATATGTGATGTAGAAAAGACTAATGGAAAAGCAAACATTTTATTAAAGTTTGAGATCTCAGAGATCCTCGGGCCACCACTGACTTCAAATATTGTTTTCTCAATGGCTTTGGGCCAATTACTTAGCCTCTTTACCTTAGCTTCTCAATTGGTGAAATGGAACTGTTATAGTGTGATTAATTTATCTCCTAAGGGGGTTGTTTATATTAATTAACTGCTGTTAAGAGCTTTGAAGATGAAAAGTGCTAACTGCTGATGCTATGATTATCCATGGAATAGTGGAATATGATAACTGCTTCACTAGATAAATGACTAAACCTGATACACACAAACTGTAAAACCTGTGGGAGGAGTTAAGACCCAGGGTAATGAGACAGCTGAGGAATCAATCTCATCAAAGGATATATTAGTTACACTTGAGCCTTGGCTTAAATAGTTCAAACTACCTTCTGAAATATATGTTTAACATGTCATAACTCTGGCATCACATTTTGCTTGTCAGTGCCCATGATGACCTTTCTTTCCTGGACATATTTTCCCCATAAACCCAACAAAGCTTACATGGACTCATACTCTAAAAAGTATCGATTATTTTCAATTACTCTTCACTTGTGCACTCACAGACACCCACAGACAACACACAAATGGCTGTGATTGATAGGGTAGAAACATTCTACTTTTTCTTTGTATTACTCAAAGCAAACCAAACAAATTAGTGGAACATAAACAGCCATTGCTTTGAGCCAATGAATATTTAAGGATATTAATTTACTTCCTCTAAAGGTCTTTAAGAAATTTAAAAAATAAACACATGGAACAAGGGAATCAAATGTCAGACTTAAACTTGAGTTCTCCCTGAGGACTGTTTTGCAGTTGACTGTGTCATTACCTACCTTTTTATGAGGTCATATTTCTGCACAGTTCAATAGAATTTGTGTTTAATTTTACAGCAAACCATAACTGCAAATCCACTATGTCTTGGCCAACATTTATTTCACTGGTATATTTATTTCAAGGGCATATATTAGAAAAACTAAAGAGATGGTCCCTCCAAAGTTCTTTAGAGTAGAATTTTTGGTAATACTTTAAAATAATATGTCACTCAGGGTATCATTTTGGGAACCTCCTCTCGTTTTCTAATAATTCACAGATAATATGTAATTGTATTTTGTGTTGAGACAATTTACAAACTTTCCTTTAATTTTGTTCCATTTTTATTTCTTTTTTATGGATACAACTTCTATTTTAAAAAGAGATTTAAAGCAGTCACCTTAATTAGGAAAGATATTTTCTCTATATTACAATTTAATCCTTAAAACTTGTATCTGAGGTGGGATGAGAAAGAGCAATTTTTAAATTGATTCTCATTTCTAAAGCAACCATTGAAATACTCAGTATTCATGCTTAAGAGGTATCACAGTGTAATGGAAAGAATACCAAATTGTTAAGTCAGGAAATTTGATTTTACATCCTGACCCTGAAACTTTCTTGGCAGTACAATTTCAATAAATCATTTGACCTCAGTAGTCCTATCTATAAACTGGGAATAATAACATCCTCAACATATATTCACTCTGTTAAATGACCAGTACTAATGAGAGAGTGCCTGGTTTCCAGTGGACACTACATAACATCTTATTTATCCTATTTAGTCAGTAGCATTCAGTAGAGATCCCTGCTAAAGTGCCATTACAGATTTTTATCTACAAGCTCATGTTCGCATCATTTCTATGTTTCTGAGAATAGTTTATTCTTAAATAATTTCCACAACTATAATGTGGCTATAATTTTCTCATGTCGTGAGTCATAACATTCATATTGAAAGCTAATTTGCTTTTAAAGAATTTAAAGGAAAAAATGTTTATCCCAAATGATTCTTCAAGTGAGAATTCAATGTTGTAAAACCTTACAGGGTATCTTACTACTATTAAAAAAGATGTTTTCACAAATAACCCATGGACACAATTAATAGTTCAATTAATAGTTTGATGTTTATTTGGGGACGAGTGGGATAAGGAGGGGGAAAAAGGGGAGGGAGTGGGAGAGGAGGGAGGTGGAGCTAAATATAAGGTGATGGAAAGAGAAGTCACATTAGGTGGTGAACTTATTATACAACAAGGTGACAATGCACTGTAGGACTGTATGCCTGAAACCTATGTAATCCTTGCTAACAGATATCACCCCAATAAGTCTAACAATAAAAAAAAAAATTTTTTTAAAAGATGTTCTCAGTATGACGACCTGAGTATCTATGACTTAGGTAGGTTTAACAATTTAGATTTTTAAAACCTTTATGTATCATTGAATCCACTATTTTCAGGTTCCAGCTACAGAATAGAGCAACAGTCCCTTACAACAAATGACAAGGAAATCATTGTACAACCTTAAAAAGAGAGAGAAAGGAATGGGGAAGTGCCTAAACCTATCCAAGGAACGATCTTTTTGGAATGCAAGCCCAAATAAATATTTGAACAGGAATGGTATCCTTATGCATGTAGTGAAAAATAGGTCTGTTTTAGGCTGCACATTTTGGCAGGCTGGTGTGTTGACTTTATCACCTCAGGATGACTGTTGTTTCAGACGCCTTTCCGTGGGTGTCGCCACACACATACGCACACCCCTACCCCGGTGCCTGAGGCTGCAGGCCCAGGCTTGAGATTGAGAACCGCTCTTGGCAACCCCTGGTGGCCCAGCCCTCCCTCTACCCAGATGGCTCTCTTGGACCCCCATCTTCTACTCTTCCACCCTGTTTTTGAATCACTCCCCATCAAATGCCATTTTAGTCACACCTACCTGGAAGTCAGAATTCTCTTCACTACAGATGGAACTGACATTATTTCTTTCTATTCCAGGGTCAGTTCTGCTTTTTTTATTTTAGTTGTATGATAAAACTCCACATATTTGAATTGAGAGGAAAGGCAAGAGGCCAATTAAAGGTTTTGAAAGTTTGGAATGCAGACTCTACTAAAAGGAAGCCTAGAGCATAGCAGCCTGGTAAGTACAGATCTTTAAAGAGTTCTGTGTGTTCATATCATACAGTAGGCCGGTTAAATTCCATTTTGGGGGTACCTTAATAATCATAAATGTGGACACTCCCCAGGTTGTCCTCTAATTGGATGACTAGTTCAAGAAAGTAGGAGATAGATTCAAGAGATTATTTCTGAGGGCAGAAGACTCTGCCTGTTACCCAGTATTGAGATGCCCAAGTGAGTGGCCCCAATTTCATGACCTGATGTGAGAAATACCCAAAAGTTAGTTTGAAAAATGTTGTTATTCTTTTTTAAATTAGTTTCAGGTGTATAAAACACATATTTAAACATTTCTATACCTCACAGAATAATAATTCCAATAAGTCTATTACCCATCTGCCATTGTAGATAGTTATTAGAATATTATTGACTATATATGTTGTACAACATGTTCCCATGACTATTTTTTAAATTATAGTTAACATTCAATGTTATATTAATTTCAGGTGTACAGTGTAGTGGTTAGATAATTATGTAATTTATGAAGTGATTCCCCATAAGTCTAGGATCTACCTAACATCATACATAGTCATTACCATATTATTGACTATATTCCCCATACTGTACTTTACTTCCCCTTGACTTTTTTGCAATTACTAATTTGTACTTCTTTATCCCTTCAGCTTTCTCACCCAGCCCTGCAACCCCTCTCCCATCTAGTAACCATCAGTTTGTTCTCTGTATCTATGGAACTGTTTTGTTTTGTTTGTTTAGATTCCACATGTAAGTGAGGTGATAGGATATTTATCTTTCTTACTCTGACTTATTTCACTAAGCATAATACCCTCTAGGTCTATCCATGTTGTCCCAAATGGTAATATTTTATTCATTTTTATGGGAGAGTAATATTCCATTTTATATATGTACCACTATTTATTTATCCAGTTGTCTATTGATGAGCATTTTGGTTGTTTCCATATCCTGACTATTGTGAATAGCACTGCAGTGAACATAGGGGTGCACATATCTTTTCGAAGTGTTTTAGATTTCTTTGGTAAATACCCAGGAGTAGAATTGCTGGGTCATAAGGTAGTTCTATCTTTAATTTTTTGAGGAACCTCCATACTATGGAAAATACCAATTTACAATCCCATCAACAGTGCACAAGGGTTTCCTTTTCTCCACATCTTCACCAACACTTGTTGTTTGTTGACTTATTGTTAATAGCAACCCTGACAGGTATGAGGTGATATGTCATTGTGCTTTTTATTTGCATATCTCTGATGATTAGTGATATTGAGCACTTTTTCATATGTCTATTGGCCATCTGTATGTGCTCTTTGGAGGAATCCTATCCAAATCTTTTGCTCATTTCCTAATTGGATTGTTTGGTTTTTGGTGTTGAGTTATATGAGGTTTTTTATAAATTTTAGATATCATTGGCCAAGATCTTCATTTATTCAGTAGGATGTCTTTTTGTTTTGTTGATGGTTTCCTATGCAGTGTAAAAATATTTAGTTTGATGTAGTCCCATTTGTTTATTTTTTTCTTTTGTTTTCTTGCCTAAGGAGATGCATCAGGAAACATATTACTAAAGGTAATGTCTGAGAGATTACTACCTGTTTTCTTCTAGGAGTTTTATGGTTCTGGGTCTTACATTTAAGTCTTTAATTCATTTTGCGTTTATTCTTGTATATGGAGTAAGAATGTGGTCATTGCATTTTTACATAAAATAAAAATGCCAAAAATAAATTACTGTCCAAATGGGAAGTGAACCATCTATTGTTTTTAAGTATTTTTAGGTATTTGAAATATTTTTAGAAAACATATAGCTTTGCTTGTTTATTGAAAGTCACTCTGTGATGAAAATTGTTATGCCACGTTTCTTTTTAAAAAGCTTATCTTCACCTTTACCTCTCAGACATTAACAATTACTATTATTATGATTATTATTTTAAAATAACAATCACTGTGTATTGTTAGCACTTTGATCTACTTGCCTTCTTGAATTGAATTCCTATACTCAAGTCATATAGTTTGTTCTTCCAAGCAAGTTTTGAGAGAATTTGCAAGACTTAGGTTTTCAACACTTAGATAATCATTAGGGAAGTGAATATGATCTCCTCACCTGCACCCAGCTTATTACTCAGAGTAGAGGCCAGAATAAATAAATAATGTTAAAATAAGAGTGGTTTAATTCTTGCAAAGTGTTCACCCAAATTTGCAGAGCTAGGGTCTAATAAACCTGCCATTGACTTCATGGTCAAATTGTGAGCTTTTCCAAACTTGATTGGATTAGATGAGATAATGTCTATGAAGTGCTGGGCTCAGAGTCTGACATACGGGAAGCGCTAAACAAATAAACACACTTATAATACTATAAAACAAGCCTCCGAGTTTCATTCAAATCAAAGAGGGGGAGATGTGGAAGATGGTGTCAACCACAGCTCATGTGGTTCATCTGCTGGGCTCCAGTGTGATATGTAACTTACTCTGGAACTTCTTGGATCCCTAAGGAAAGATTTCCTTTCTTTATACTTGAATTTACTCTGGAGAGACAATCCAGCACAATACTTCTCAGAGGGCATTGGCTTGCCCTGTTCTAACACTAACTATATGCCAGCAAGAGTAGTGTGAGTTTGACAGAAGGGTAAAGAGTGCATGTAATCATCTGGGTTCCCCCAAAGTCAACATCAGTATTAGCTGGTAACTTTCCTCCAGGCTTAAGGATACATTCTGGATTTCCCAGGATATTGTCGTCAGTTCACTATTCACTTCATTGCCCCGACTCCATTCTTTTTTTTTTTTTAATTCATTTTTATTGTTAGACTTATTGGGGTGACATCTGTTAGCAAGGATTACATAGGTTTCAGGCATACCCGACTCTATTCTTGACCAACCTGCTATGTAAGAATCATGGCTCCCAGTCATTGCTCAAGGCTTGGCTAATGGGCTGCACTCTGAATGGTGCTTTACAAGAGGGCAGCTCTTGCTGTGTTTGAATTGGTACCAGAAGCTTCACTGGGGAGGCAAATTGTTCAAACTTGCGTGTGTAGGGAAGTGGAGGCAGGAATATGGCTGCTTTGCCTAAAACTGACTCATAGCCAAGACTGTCATTAACTTTTCTAAAAGTGAACTTCAATTCAATAACCAACAACCTCAAGCTGACATTTAGGACACAGCAGCAATGTCAAAGCACTAAGATCTGAAACATCTCCAGTGGCATTTGGCCTGCAAACTCAGTAAGCAGCCATCCATCCACTTTTGTGGCCATTCTGATGTCAGGAAACAGCAAATCCTGAAATTCTAGGACCAGTATGCCAAGGTTTTAAGAAGCCAGAGGCTCGCAACAGAGAACGGTGGCATGTTCTGGTTCTCTGTCTTCATGAATTGATAAGGGGTAATAATAGTAGGTGAGTGTGTGTGGAGTGGGGGTGGAAATAGTCACGAGGGCAGGGAGCAGAGATTAGATAAGGAGAGAATTAGTTCACATAGGGAGTGTGGGTGTCATGAGCCTAAACCAGGACAAGTGGGGCAATGAGGCTGACCTGGGGGAAACTGAAATCACAGCCGTCCAGTGGAGAATTTAGCATCCTAATTACGGCTGAGGCAGCTCAAGAGCATGTTGGGAGGTGTGGCTCTCCCAACCTTTTCACTGAACCTAAATCCTGCCTTTCCTGCCTCACTTCCTCCACTTCTACCAGTCTCTTTATATTTCTTTTGTGGCTTTACAAAAGCCATGAAAGATGTGCACCAGGCTGTTGATACTGGCTAGTCTCATGGCAGGTATTATTGACTTTAAAAACTCTGTGTAGTTTTGGATTATATTACTTGTTGCCTTAAGCATTTTCTTTGAAACTTAAAAAAATTGTTGATAATTACATTTTCTTTTCCCTAGTGTTCCCTTCCCCCACGTCTTCGGGCTCAAAAGTGATTCTTCCTTTCATTCCAGCCCAATAGAAATTTCTGCTTCCCAAATACCACCTTCTCAGCAAGACAGTGATCAAACTATTTGGTTAAAGTAATTCACTAACATGCACGTGAGAAGTGTTACTGGGTGATGTTGACATTTATTATTACCCAAACAGTGGCTGCAGGCCATTTGAAGAGCAGTTGGACCGGGTGATAATCCCACTACTGCTGTTAGTTTTATTCAGGACTTTGAGTCTATTACTTTGAATGCCTGTATCTTTGTTCTAGTTTTTCATCTTACATGCAAAACTAAAAAAAATACTACCACCATTCTTGCTAACCTCACAGGACTCTGAAAGTTTGGAAAAGACTTTTTTTTCTTAGTCTGTGATTATTCACTGTATTTTCTCCTGGGTCTGGTGGTGGCGGTGATGACGGCAATGAGGTCCAGCAGATGGAGAGAAGGGAATACTTTACTTTTTTTTTTTTTTACAAAGGATACTCTGGTTTCTTTTCAAATTGTATAAACCTTTCACCTTTTATAAAGGAAAGAAATGTCCCCAGTGACCTAGATGTCATGAGTATTGTTTTCTCAAAGGACTAGGCATGTTTGGGAAGTATCTTGTAGTTGGTAACCACTAAAACCTGAAACACAAACTACTTTTCTTTGTACTCTTTATAGACTGATAAAACCTAACGATGGTTTTCTTACTGTCATTCCACTTTCCGTAGAGCACCATGATGGAGAATTGGCCTCCTTAAGGACATGCTTTCCTTTGTCACACCAAGTATCTACCTTATTCTTAGATTCTGTTCTTGTACGGGGCTCTGTTTACAAAACAGAGCTTCTTAAAGTGAGAAAATTTAAATGTTCATTTAAGAGGTGAAATGAGAATGATATTTCAGTTGCAAACAAAGCCTATATTATTTTAAAAAGCAATGAAAAAAATAAGGGACATTAAATAAAGGGACATAACCTTTACCTGAACCAGTTCCTCTTCCTTTTTTTTTTTTTTTTAACTTTATTCCTTTCGTAGGAAAATAATTCATCCAGCCTGACTGTGTTTGTTACCACATAGCTGGCATGGTTGTGTCACGCAAGCACCAAGAAGATATGAAACTAAATCAACAGACCCTGATTTGTTGGCTCAACCAAGTATAAACTAGCCACGGAAAATCAAGTTGAAAACAGAGGACAAAACATATGAAAGAGACAAGCCACAGCTTGCAGGAAAGAAAACGTTTGCAGAAAACTCCAGCATTACAGGTTTATCTAAGGTGTGGTCTCAAGTAAGCCGCAATAATTACCCAGGATACCACAGCTAGTGGCTGAAAAATGAAATGCTTCACAGACTTAACCCTTTCACCTCACCCCCAGGTAATCTCTTAGAGGAAATCACACTGTAGCCAGGTTAGATTAAACTAGAAGAATTTTTTTTATTGTAACTGAAATGGTTTTTAATTTCTTTCTACTAAAGATATTTTTTAACTGTGGCCTTTAGCTTGTTCTTTCTATAGTTTAGGTTTATGAATGGATAGGCCTTCATCTTATGATGCATCACAGTTGAAGATCTTATACCACTTGGGGCTTTGCGGTTTAGGGATGATGTGGTTTAGAAAGCAAAAAGAGCTGAAAATTGCATTCTGATCTTGTCTCTGGCCTGAGACAAGGACTTTCACATCGTGGTTCTCGGGTTCCTCATCCTGTACGTGAGGTGACATTGTATGGCCTCTGAAGACCATTTTAGCGCTAACTCTGTATTTCTGTTTTGTGTAAGTGACATCAAGAAGCAGTTTTTTTTTTGGATTGTATTCACAAAAATATGTTTAAATTACTGATTAATCACAGCATCTGAATTCAGCCATCATATCGTGAGGTTGCTTTATTTTTATAAGTAATGAGAAAAATGTAACAAGAACTTGTTTTACTTTAAATTGTACCCCAATTTTGTTTTGTGTTTTGTTTTTTAAAATCTTCTACCTACTTTACTTCTCTTGAAACTGAACTGATTATATTTGTCTTGCTATGGGATTTGGAATTACACATCATATTAGCATTCCTATATCCATCCTCTGAACATATTTTAATGCTTTCTTTTCCAATGAATCTGGCTCTGCATCAGATTTAGAGTTTGAGAAAGAAGATGCCTATCCCAACATTTATACTTTGTAGGATCTTCCTTTCATCTTGTTTTCACACCAAATAGTTCCTTCTCATCAGAAACTATGCAAATACCTATAGCTACTGGTTCATCAAATTCTACAATTGGAAGAAATTTAGGCATAACATTATCTAGCCTCTCACTTTTTTAATTATATATAAAAATGATATATAGTTTTTTATATAACTATCATTGTTTGAGCACTTACTATAAAGCCATAAACTGTGCTGCACATGCTATGCCCATTACTCATTCAGTTCTTAAAACGGCCTTGTGGGGTAGGAGGTGTTATACCCATTTTGCATTTTAGAAAACCAGAACAGAGAGTGTTTAAGTAACTTGCTTCCAAGTTCATACACTCAATAACCGTTGGAATTGCAACTCAAACTCAGGCCTGTAGGACACTAAAATCTTTTGATTTTTTCACCTCTAAAAGAGAATGAAGAATTCGAGGCCAGAGATATTAACTACAGCCCAGGGTAAGAGAACTTTGTACATGCTGTTCACTTTGCTTGGATAGCTCTCTCTCCTCCTGCTCTCCATCCTCCTCTCCAAGCGCTTACACCTCCTTAAGCCAGCATGGCCTTTTCCCAAGTCACTTCCCATCCTTGCAGGTAGAGTCTGTCTCCCCGCCATCGTTTTGTTCTTTCATGGTTCCTGTTCTTTTCTTCAGTGGCACTTGCCACAGTCTGTAGGGCAGCCTTTCTGTGACTATTTGACTAGTGTCGACTCCATAAGAAGCACAGTGTGTGACATTCATTTTTAAATTTTATTCTATTTTAGAATAGTTCTACAGAAGTGTTTCAAAGATAGTACAAACTGTTCTTGTATATTCTGCATCAAATATTCCTTATTGTGAACATTAATTACTGTGATACATTTGCCACAACTTAGGAACTGACATTAGTACATTATTATTAACCAAACTGTGCTTTCACCGGATTTTATTAGTTTTTAGTTAACCTCTTTTCTCTGTTGCAGGATCCCATCTAGGATATACGTTATGTTACATGTCTCCTTAGACTCTTCTGGTCTGTGACAACTTCTCAGACTTCCATAACTTTGGAAGACCTTGACTGTTTTAAGAAATATTGGCCAGGTATTTTATAGAAAGTCCTTCAATTTGGGTTTGTCTGATATTTGCTTATGGTTATACCAGAGTTAATGTGTTCTGAGGAGGAAGACCTCAGAGGTGAAGGGTTTTCTCATCATACTATATGTCAAGGGTATATGCTACTAATATGACTATCACTGACCTGGTTGAACCCATTCAACTGGGCTCTCCACTGTAAGGTTATTACCCGCTCCACGTTATGTATTTTACTCTTTGGAGATAAATTACTAGGCACAGTTCACCTTCAAGGTGTGTGGCAGGGGTGGAAAGGAGATAAACACCTCTTTGAGGAGGGAGTATCTACATAAATTATTTGGGATTCCTCTATATGAGATTTGTCTCTTCTCCCTCATTCACTTATTTATTCAATTTTTATATCAGTATGAACTTCTTGATATTTATTTTATACTTTGGGTTGTAATCTAATATGATGTTATTTATTTTATTACTCAAATTGTTACAGCTTTAGCCATTGGGAGTCTTACACATCATTGATATGCCCATATCCTTTGTCTTTCAATTATTTCCTCACCCTTGGTCTCTACAAGATGCTCCAGGTTCATATTGTCTATTTCCTGCCCCAGCCCTAGAATCAGTCATTTCTCCAAAGAATCCTGGTTCCTTTTATTGGAAAGTGTTGTTAGAAATCAAAATCTGAGCAGTAGTGTACTCATTGTTCCTGAGGTATCATTGCTTTTAGTTCTTCTCAGTGGAAAGAGCCAGGAGATATATGTGTCTATACTAACCCATATATATATATATGTGTGTGTGTGTGTGTGTGTGTGTGAGTCTATACTAATTATGTCTCTGTTAGTCCATCTGTGTCTGTATAAGCTAAAGATGAGTTCATACAGATGTCTTCGAACTTAATCCAGTACCACATTGTTTATTCAGGTCTTCCCTTCTCGTTTATGCATAACCTCTTACTCCAACTGTGAGGAATATGGTTCCCATCATGCATCAACCATTTACTCATGTATTCAGTCTTAGTATACATATACAGCAATTTCAGAATTGGTAACCAACACCCACATGAGAAAATTTTCCAGCTAGAGTACAGTAAACAGTATAGCTTCATTTGTCTTCGGTTTTACAGTTTCCAGTCGAGTCAAAATGCCATTTTTCAATGTCACATAGGTCAGCGTATTTTCCCTTATTGACTTACTCGCTTTTATTCTCCCCAGAACATAGACCACTGATTGGCATGTGGGAAACATTTAATAAATGCTTGCTCAATACATGAGTGAATGACATACAAATTCATGAAGCGTTCCTTATTTTTTCAGTCATCACCTTTCAGTGAAACTGCTTTGACAACAAATATGTATTGCAGTCCCAACCCCACATTTCCTATACGCTTTCTCTGACCTACTTTTATCTATAGCACTTCTCACCGACTCACATGTTATACAGTTTACTTATACATTTAGTTTACTGGTTATATGTCTCACTAGAATTTCAGTTATGATACCTCTTAAGGATGCTAGACACTGAATCTGTGCATCATCTATCTATCTATCTATCTATCATCTTGAAGTCTCTTTCACAAACTAAAGATGTGTAGTTCTAAAGGATCATAATTGGGCATGTTAGGACAGTAATGATTATTGTAATGAAGTCTACCACTTATTCACTAATAATTTTTGCTAAGAACTTAATAGAGATACCCAACTACTACAATATATTTCATATATGTAACTTCCATTTAAAAAATTCGTTCACATACAAATCTTATTTGAGCCCCATAAGACTCTATGAGGTGAGCAGGATAAAATGCCTGTATGTGAGAAATTGAGGTTCAGAGGAATTAAATAATATGTCTCGGAGGGTCACATAGTTTATCAATGATGAAGTTGGGATTCTTTTCTTAGCCACTATATCTCCTGGGAGCTTGTGCAAAAGGTCTTTGGAATTCATGAGGGTATGGGTGAGATGGTGCTAATCGAGTGAGTTAGACATGATAACCAGGGCCCTAAGGCACTCCCCCGCCACCTCTCCTGGGATAATCCCTGCCACTAGGATAGAATGAGTGTGGCTTTGTAAAGCATAAATTCATGCTTTTGATATAATTTACCTCTCATCAGTGAAAAATATGGTTGCGATAGAAAAAAGATAGGTATAAAAAATTCTATACCTCTTAGCCATTGCTATTGGGTAATCACTCCAGAGCAGTTACTCATAAGTCCACACAATTTGATCATCTACTCTTCTAGGCAGATGAGAGAGTACAAGCTAGGCCTAGGTGAGCACTTTAGGGGGCTGTCGTGAGGGAAATTTATGCAGGGAGGACATGGAGAAAAGGAAAGGGGGAAGATCAAGTGCTCGTAAGGGAGCTTCACTTCTAAGTACTGTATGTGAGCTGTTACGTTGGTGCTGGAAAGCAGAGGCAGGGAGTAAGTGGTGGGACGATTTTACTAGCGGTATATACTCAAATATGTATAGTGATAGATCATCTTGAGTGTTGTAAAGCAAATTTAGATTCAGTGTTGTAAAGCACATTAATGAATAAATATGACTTTTTCAGGCTCTTATTATATAAATATTCAAAGGATATTTGCATCAGCCTCAATGAGACTATGTTGTCCTTAAAAGTCCAGATCGCAAATTAAAATCGTATTTCTCCAGCTTTTACAACACTCCTTGCCTTCCCACCACCAATGCCTTTAAATAGGTTTATAACTATTTTATGTTAAAACATTTTGGAGGATTCCCTGGGACATGTAGTCTTGACCCAGAAGCTACTGTGGTCTGAACAAAGATTGGGCAGTTGACTTTGACAGAAATAACCTTAATTTCTTGAGTAGTTGCTTTAGTTTTCTCTTCAAAATGATGTACATGGCAATTATTTTCCTTCTAGAAGAGGCTGTAATGACAGAAAACTGGGATAATTGAATATATATTATATGTTGTGTTCTGATCTATATTTATTACACACATACCTCAAGTTCCTTTGGTCAAAGGTGTGAAGGCTGGAGTTGGTAATAAAGAAGGGGAAAGATGAGAAAGAAGATTAAAATTGTCATTTCTCTCAGAGTCTTGGAATGTTAGTAATCTATTGTTGCATAACAAATTGCCCCAAAACTAAGAAGCTTAAAACAATAAAGACTGAGGATCTCAGTGTCTGTAATTCAAGAATTCAGGAATAGCTTAGCTGAGTGGTTCTGGCTCAGGGTCTCTTACGAGGTTGTAACCAAGAAGTTGGCCAGGACTGCAGTCATCTGAAGGCTTGACTGGGCTGAAGAATCTGCTTCCAGGACCGTTCACTTACATGGCTTCTATGTTAGCTTGGGCTGGTGGCAGGTAGCCTTGGTGGTTTCCTATGTGCTTTCCAGGGCTACTAGAGTGTCCTTATGACATGACAGTTGGTTTATCCTAGTGTGAGTGATCCAAGATGCTGAGACAGAAGCCTCAGAGTCCTTTATGATCTAGCCCTGGAAGTCACACTAATCATTTTGGCATTATTCTGTTGGTTGCACATGTTAGTACTGTTTGATGTGGGAAGAGACTACACCAGGGTGGGAATACCAGAAGTCTGACTACCCCACTTAGCTTCTGTAGTCATAAACTTAACGTTGTATTTGCCCAGCCTGTCTCATGGTGCTATTGCGAGAAACACATGACACAGTGAATATAAAAGCTAGACATGAAGAAGCATACATATAGAATGTGTCATTACTAATGTTATTTTAAATTATGGAGAAAATATTTACTGAGCACCTGCCATGTCCCAGGCCCTGGTAAACAGTCCTGAACAAGATGGACATGGCTCTGCCTTTGGATCTTACCTTCTAGTAGAAAAAAGAAACTGTAAGAAGTAAAAGAATAAACGATTAATAATTACAAATTTGTGTCAAGTGTCTGTAAGAAAAACAAAACAAAACAGCATTCTATGACAGAACGAAATTGGACACTGAAGCTAAAGGGTGACTATCAAATGCCCCTCTCAGAATTTGACTCTTCAGGTCAGATCTGGGGGGGTAGGATGGACACAGCCACGTGATGAAAACTCAGACCTCACTGGATCAGGGCTCACTCCTGAAGAGATTTGTAGTGCTCTTAGGTTGAACCAGCAAAACACCAAAATGTATACTGTGAAAGCCCAAAGGGCACAAGTTGCCTGTAATGCTGAGTGTGAGTCATGGTCTTAAACACTAGAATTACAAAGCGTACTCACTGTGCTTCTCATTGAGGCAAAACCGTCTATCGACCTCTCAGCTAGAGAGGTGGCACCTAAAGGAAACAACCCTAAAGATAGTATTTAAAGGGCTTCAGAAAATCTGAGTATCCACAACACCTCACCCCACAATGCTGCCAGCCTTAGAGTTTTCCAGAAAATCGATCAAGCCCTGGAGGGGCCTGAGGAGAAAGCAGTGCAGTCTTTTCTGTTATTCTCTCTTCTCTTTTGGGTCTTCATGGAACCAGCTCAGGACTGAGTGTAGGAGACTAGAAGATGAGCAATGGAAATTAAACTCCATGACAGACTTCCTTGTCTGTTTATTCAGGGCCAGCCTCTTACCCAGATTTTTTATATCTCTTAGTACACTTAATACATTTTTCATAGCCAATGGACTCAGTTAGATACAGGGAAGGCTTAACCTAGCAATATTGGTTTCTGGGTTATTTTCTAGTTAATATTTTAAAGGCATACTTCTGCTTGAATCATTTTGCTGCTTTTGAATCAGAGCAATGGGGGTAACTCTTCTAATTCTCACCCTTGCTAAGTAAGCATAGGCCTGGAGAGAAATAGGCCACCCTTAGTTTTGGGGGATATCAAAAGGTAAAGTGAAGTATCTCTATCAAGAATCCTTTTGTCTGAAGTCTGACAGAAGTGTTCTTTGCATGAAAAGGTTTTACAAAAGGATCACTGAAAGTACAAGACATTTTGAGGTCCCTTGTGAGTGCGTATTCTTCCCATTTACTCCACCTGTATCAGAACCAGCTCAATGAGAATGTAATACAACACCTGAACAGCTGGCAAAAGGCAGGCTTTGGGCCCACAGAAGGTTTAAAAAGAAACCCAAAAGTCCACAAAGTCCCCCAAGTCATTTTTTTAAATATGTTTTTTTATGTTAATCTCAGTTATAATGGATGATCTAAATCAAAGGAACGCACAATGGAAAATCACTGTAAAGCACAGAGGGACAAGGTGCTGCCTGGCCAAGAATCATACCTTACAAATTGCTTCAGGATCATGCTGGATGAAAGCTCATGGTTATGAGGTGTATGACTTAGGGTGGTCATGTGTCACTCTTGCTGTAGCTCACTGCTGTCAGTGTTTGCAGACAGAAGCCTGGGTTATTGCCACATAGATTCCAGAGCTGACACCCTTTAGAAGCTTGGCAGGCTGGCATTGTGATTGTAGCCATGGATATTGACATCACATAGGCCTGAATTAGGCTGACCAGATGTATATCATTTCAAACAGGACAAAAAACAATATTACTGTTCTGTTTCAAATGGTACGTAATGGTCAGCCTACTAGCACCTTGAATTTAGCCCAGTGAGACTAAGCTGACCAGACCTACCATTTGAAATGGGACTGTACTTTTTAAAACAGTACGTACGTCTGGTCAACCTAGCCTGAATCTTAGCTTTGCTGCTTTCTATCTTTACATCTGTGGGCAACTCAAATCTCTCTGAGACTCACTTTCCAATGGGAATAAAAATAGTGTCTACTTTCCAGGATTCAATAAGATAATACTGATAAAACATTTTTTAATAGCAAGTGCTCAGTAAATATTAGTTATTTGTATTATTTGTTATGTAATATTTATTTATTATGTAATATTATTAATTATTACATATTTTAATGTCTTTCTGCTCACTTTCTACATTTCAAAGGACCTATGGGCAGGTGGATTCAATTGCATCTTTACCACTCTTTTTCCATATGGATTTTATGGTTTTCTTTTTGCTGTTAGCAATAACAAATCTATTCAGCAAGAGACTGTAGTATTACCTCACACTTATACCCTACAGGCCGTAGTGTTGGGGTTACACTGCTACTGTGTATTTGGACAGCCTCAGTAATACTGTCAATGGATGAACCTGAACCAGTGCTGAAGTTAAATTCTAAGTCTCATTTAGAAATGTTTTAAAGGCAACTAGTGTACAATTTTGTGAAGTCATTTCACCCATGTGACAATCTTTTTATAAGCCATTGTATTAGTCTACACATCCTTTTCAGAGACATTAGCTAAAGACTGTATTATTTAAAATTCATCTTAGAAGATCTGGGAATAGTTGAGCTGATTGGAAAAGGCAGTGGGCACTTCAAGTTCAGTGTAAATTATCAATGTAGTTTAGACAAATTAAAGATTTCTTTAACTCTCTTAGTATGAAAAGCATCCAGACTAATACAATAGGTCACACTTAAATGATTCTCCCCTTAAGAATGAAACTGTCTTTGCATCATACATTGGTAGCAGAAGATAATAAAATGCAGCTCCCCTAACTGAATCTTTCTTAAAGGAACTGACCAGGTAAAAGAATGGAGTTACCATGCATGAAAAAAGAAAAATACAAAAATAATTTGACCTGCTAAAAGAATCAATTTTTCTGTGTATTGGAGCAAGACGCTAACAAGCACGACACTGAGCCTTTCGGCTATTGAAACACTCTGGGAAGGCTTTGCTTCAGCACGGAAGGCTCCGTCGCCCAGATTTCAATGTGGGGTGATTCTAGTGGCCTAGATCTGAATGCATAAAGAGTTTGAGATCGGATATGTCTGTAACTACCAGGGCTCGGGATTAATTACAAGATCGCATGTGTGGAGCAAAGGGGATTATTAGGATATTAAGGATTTAACCCTTTAGAGAAACAAACAGAATGTTACTTCTGAGACTGCCAGCCACCACTGAACACTTCCCCATTGTCCAACTTCCGTGTTTTGTAAAAGTGGTCACTTTTGTTAGCATTGCAGAGAAAGGGCAGGGGACTAAATGGGGTTACAACAGTTAATTTCTTCTGAGTCGGGTAGTGTTTCACCTGAATTTCACCTAAGTAAGGTGGTTGTGCATGGGGATGGAGTTGGGAAGGGGCTTTGCTTTTGTAGTGAGGTTCTATAAAGCTGCCTGAACAGCTCTATCATTGTCTTTGGTGAACAGGTCCTTTAGGTTCTTGATAAATTTGCAATTATTTCATTCCAGCAAATAAATTATAGCTATAAGTTTGTGTTGATGATGTGGGAGACACTGTTCTTTACATCTGTTTTTTTATTCGATGTCCATAACAACCCTCTAAGGCAGGAGTAGGTATTCCTAATAAACCAATAGATAAACTAAGACTCAAAGAGTAAATAACAAGGCCTGTCACAATAGTAAGTGAAAAGGTAAGGATTTGAACCCAGGCCTGTCCAATTCCAATGCACTTTTATGATGCTTTTGACTACTCTGTGATCATCTCAGTTCTATCTGGTCTTACTTGTTTCATGGTGAATTGTAGGATTCCCCCACCCAAAGGACTAGGAATAAGCCCTTAGTGGTGTCTCAAGGGAGAGGACATCGGATTCCATTTAAAAAGCTAAAGTGTGTCTACTTTTTTGTGTGTTTTGAAATATTAATCATAAATGTACTTATGGAGACACAGAACAAAGTATTTTAAATTGGAACTGTCAGACAATACTGAATGCCTGGTCACCTTAATTATAAGACATAAACACAACAAATGGTGCTGCAATTCCTAGGGACAGGCTCTGCAGCCCAGATGGGATGGTGGCTGAGGACATATGAAATAGCTAGATGAACCTCTTTTCTTTTATATGGTAAAAGGACGTGGGCCCCACTTAAGACTCCAGTGTAAGAACAAGTGACTCTGTGCTTCAGTCAGTCCCATCTGCCACTTTCGGACAGGTTCATCAGTCCCCATGGCTTCTTGGTAAGTGTTGAGATTGCTTTTAATGGCAGTGCGTGTGTGTGAAACCAGATCATGTGACAATGGTAACTAACAAAATAACGTGAGCCACACAGAGAAGTTGCTAGAGCTACAAAGTGACTGAGGTGGCTGAAGAAGGGCCTGTGCACTGCCTCCTGTGTTTAGTGCCTCCACGTCGTTACCTACGGGTCCTCGGCTCTCTGGGCAAAGTTCTCCGCAAGTTTCCCACCTCCGAGTGAAACATCCAGGCTCAGTTCCATTTTTCTCAAACCAGCTAGCTAGGCTCCATCTGAAAAGTAAATTCATATATTGTTACTAAGGACATTTGCAATCCAGCAGGTTCAAATGGACCCAGAGTCATCTTGCAGAAAAAAAGTATGCAAAGCATATGCTTATTTATAATAAAATCTATCACATAAGGGCTGAGTGCTGGAAATAGAGAAATCGGGGATGAAAGTGGATAATATTGGGCCCAGTACTTAATGTAACACTTACTTCATCAAAGTGTAGATTATTGTAACGAAAGTCTAGACGGTGATAATGACCTTTTACTGTGTTGTAAAACAAAAAGGGAAAGAGGCAGGCGGGGGGAAGGAGAAAGGAGGGAAAGAGGGGGAAGAGAGAAAATAATGTCAACACAGGGGGTGCCATGAGCCACTACTTTCAGCCAGTTCGTACAAAATATGCGCTCAGCTAAGTCTAGGTTGGCAGCTAAAGTTATTATGTTACATTCAAATGCCTCCAGAATTTGTGAGCTTCGTGCCAGAATCTTGGAGGGAGAAGGAAATTAACCGAAGTTGTTATTGTCGTTCATAGTAAGTCAAATGTTAGAGACAAGCACAAATCTTCGAAAATAGACTGGATTTGCTTAAAAGCAAATGGTTTTTGTTAGGGGTTTATTTTTCTTGTGTCAAAAATATGAAATTACACTGTGAAAGGAAGTGGTAAAACCTACATCACTCAAAGCCTTGGGGATGTATCCGCGTGTCCCCACATGCTTGATAGTGATAGAAAGTGTGATTCTCATTTTACCTGTTAATCTAATACTTGGAACTATTCAACAAGGAGCTTAGCCTTCTCCTCAGTTCTGATTTCTGAGCGATGGCAGAGAACACATTCTACTGGGGGAAAAAAGGCAAAATAAAACTCAAATGTTTACAATTCCAGAATTTATCACCAACAGTGTTTTGTGTGGCTCATACATTGTGAGAATGAAGCACCAATTTCTGCTTAATATGCACTGTCTGACTTAAGATTTTTCTGACAGGAATTCAGGAAATACCTAATGAATTTACGTATTTCATCTATATACAATTTTTGAGAGGCTCTGTGATATATGATAATAACGAAAACAGATTTTTCTAGAAGAAATATAGAACTAATGGGAAGAGTTCTGAACATTGAGAAAAGAGCAACTTTGGCTTGAACTTTCCCGGGTAACTGGTTCAGTGATGTCATTCTCCTGCTTTAACTTCGGGCTCTTGAATGGACGATGGGGAGAAACATGCCCATTTTCATTGCAGCATAACTGATCTCAAAATAGAAGTTGATCTTTAAATTTTTTAATGGTACTCTTTTAAAAGTTTAAATGTATTAGAATTTTAAAAATAATTAAATATAAATTATGGTGTTAATTATTTCAGAGTATAAGAAGAGCAAGAACATTAGGCCACTTTTTATTAAACCACTTATAACATTGTATATATACACACATGTACACATACATACAAGTATGTATATTTATTATTTTTAAGGAAGTTTCAGGGAGCAATTAATGTCCTCTGTAATTTATATACAGCCAAAACTTATTGAATTGAAGGGGCACAGTTTTCCCTTACTTCCTGATTTCCTGGGATTTTAGGGCTAGGAGGAATAAAGGATCATTTTCACCTGGAGAGATGGAGGCACCAGTATGACAGGGCTGATGGGGTTCTCTGACGACTCTTCTATTGACTTGAAAGGGAACTTCAAGGTCTGTTGAGAGATACCAGTGATATTAGTATTAATTATGCTTCATGTGGATACAGGACTAAGAATTTCTGTGGGCTTGCATTTGTGTTATATGATTTCTGAATTCAAGCAGCAGCAGTGTGCCTTAAACTATCTACACAGCTGCAAGACTAACACAAAAGAAAAAAAGATCTGCCCATTGTCTTGAACCAAACAACCATCCTAACTGAATTTTAGTTTTCTTCCTGTATGATGAAGCACTGGTGAATGGATGTTGCTTTTTGCATATCATTTCCTTAAGAGATAAAATAAAGATAGTCATTGCTGCTTATTCAGGGGCTTTGTCATGGAAACATGCTATGAAAATAGGCTCTAGCCACTTGGGACCAATCTTCCCAAATGGATGTACTGAGCACACTGTTGATTCGGGCTGAAGCATTCACTCAGCTTAGTGATTATCTAGCATTAACTCAGTGGATAATGATTTTAATACTTCATAACACTCATTATGGCATTAGTGGTTTCATATTAATAAGATATTAGTTTTGTTATGCAGGGAGTCTCATATGTGAAAGTAAAAAAAAAAAAAAAAAAAAAAAGTCAACCTTAAAGCCTTTGTTACCCAACAGGGTTTTTGTTTGTTTGTTAATATCTAAATGCCTTTCCTTATTGAAGCAATTATTTGAGCTTTCCATGATTCTGTTGCACTATTCTTAGAGTTAATATATCTTGTTCTTTGACAATTTGACCCTTGTGCCTGCCATACTTTGCATTTGGCTATCATTGATCCACGAGAAAATGTTAGATTATCTTCTTTTAACTTTCTATTTTTTTAATACAAATGACCCGATCTTAATGCTTATCTTTTGATTTGTGCAGATCCATTACAAAATGCACAAAAGTGAAATTTTAGTGATAATATCATTATATTTGGGATCCTATGGCTTTTAAAAGTTATGAATTAACAGAAAGTCCTTTACTATAACATCACCCATCTTGTTCTCATAATGAAGCATGAAAATTGACACAGGAGAGTGCCATGTCAAGGTTTACAAAAGGTCTGGCAATGTGGATGAGGACTTTTACTGTAAAGAACTGGGAAAATTGCCTGAGGAAAAGCCTTTCTCTAAAACTAGAATATTTTCCAAGGAATTTTAGACTTTTAAATTTAACCCCAAATCAAGAAAATGAGAAATTTGTGTATAGTCTTGGAGGAAAAATATGTTTATGTAGCTCAAGTAAGAGGATAGCTCTAATAATTAGGTTAAGATGTCTAATATACAGTTATAAATAAAAACAGATCTGCTTCACTCATTCAACAAGTATCTATTGAAGGCTTGCTGTGTGTCTGATACTGGACTAAAAGTTAGGGATAGGGATCTAGTTATGAATAAAACACAGTTCCTGCCCAGAGATGTTTATTCATACAGTTACTTATCAATCTCACAAGTATAGAACTAAGTTTTCAGTATAGATGGTAATCACAGATTCTAAGTCTTCATTCAGGATACACCATTATCCTACAGTGAACACAAAATAAAGAATGTGGGTGGGAGTTCCCTGGTGGTATAGTGCCTTAAGGCTTCGGCGCTGGTGCTGTCAGCGCTGCGGCCTGGGTTCGATTCCCAGTCAGGGAGCTACCCACATACCAAAAAGCAAAAAGTAAAAAAAAAAAAAAAAAAAAAAAAAAAAAAAAAAAAAAAAAAAAAAAAAAAAAAAAAAAAAAAAAAAAAAAAAGCTAAAAAAAAATAAAGAATGTGGGTGGCAGAAAGTCTGATGGAGAAAACAATACGGTAATGATGCCTTTAAGTTGCAAAGGCCTGTGAAGGGTGGACTAGATCCATTCTTACGGAGTTGGCTAGTGAAAAACAGACTTCAGGCAAAATTTTTGCAAATGCATCCCAAAATTTTATGGTTTCATAAAATGAATTACAGTTATTTCGATTTGCCCTCTCCAATTTCTTATTTTATCTATTTCTCTCAATAACAATGAAAAAATAAGCTCTCAGGGAATTTGATTACGTTGCAAGTGACTCGTGATGAAGCCTGATGAGACTGATAACGAGGACTTATTTTTCCAACGCATTTTTGTCGGCAACTGAACCACAAGCTTTGAAAATGCGTGGTGAGCAGCAAATTTAAACAACGAGAGCTGAAGAAGATGCCACCAACTCAGAAATCATGATTTTCAATGTCTTGCATTTGGACAAATGCTGATTTTTAGGAGACTTTCATTATATGACAAAGCCATTGTTGATGGTAGTTTTTTTATGAAGACTGTAAAATTGATTTTTTAAACCTTGAACTTTGTGGAAAGCAATGGCTTAAAATTTAAATTTTAATTGCAGGACTTATGGAAATAAGGGCTAGGGCAAAGAAGAATCTGGTGGGAAGAACACATGTCATGGAAGCTATAAAGAAGGGGTGAGGACTCTAAATTTATCAGCTAGTTCTTGATACTACATTAAATGCACTTCAGAGATCATACTACAGCACGCTAAATAAAATAAAAAGTGTTTTTTCTGTAGCATTTTTGCTGGTTTTCTCAGTCTAGTCACTGAAGACATAAAGATCATACTGATTCAAGAGTATATGAGAGCATTTATGTACCCCAAGGTGAGCCCCAGAATGAATACAATTCACTTCTTTTGCAAGTTTAAAGTTACACATATCAGACGTTGACTTCTGGACCTTTTGCCACCAGACACAAGTGATCTTTGAGATGAACTGATGCCACTCAGTACTTCAAAGGCTACTGGACAGTT
This sequence comes from Lyroderma lyra, assembly GCA_004026885.1. Classification (NCBI taxonomy): domain Eukaryota; kingdom Metazoa; phylum Chordata; class Mammalia; order Chiroptera; family Megadermatidae; genus Lyroderma; species Lyroderma lyra. Next base: position 221,038 of record PVJL010001273.1, on the reverse strand, counting down.
TCTCAGAATCCTTGAACAAAGCCAGCCTAGTAACACCAACAAAAGTGCACCGTGTTCGGCAGTGTCTAGTGGGCCAGACAACAAGATTCGACAATTCTGTGAATCATATCGCAACTCAGCTTCGTTTTGGTAACTTGGCCGCTAAATGTATTTTTTACCAGGTTTCAGGGGAATCTGCTGGCAGAGAGGGCATGCATATATATTTCAGCAATATTACCCTACTCTTCCAATGATCTCAGAACTTTCACACATCCAAACACACACAGACACAGACACACACAGACACACAGACACACAGACACACACACACACACAGACACACACAGACACACACACACACACACAGACACACACACACACACAGACACACACACTCACACACACACAGACACACACACTCACACACACACAGAGACACACACAGAGACACACACACTCACACACACAGACACACACACACAGACACACACACACACACACACTGATGCCCCACAATTCCTATCATCTGAAAGTCTCCCAAAGTGTGTCTCTTAACACCAAAATAAATGGCAAGTTTGAAGAATAGCACCCATTTATGACAAATGTAACAAAATCCTTACAAATACAACAGGCTCTCATCTATGACACTTAATATTAAAATTTTCTGTATATGAAATACAGTATGACATAACGGTCTATGTTAAAACTCTACATTGCTGCCAAATCATCCTTTTGCCTAAACTAACAAACAAATACGTGGAGATTCATGTAGTTTCACACTTTTGGAAGAAGCAAAAACATCCTAAGGGGCAATTTCTTTGACACAGGCATGAACAAATATTCTCTTTAATCCTTATAATTACTTTAAAGATACGTCTTTTGCATTAGGTGTGATAAACATATGTAAGTGAGCTCTGAAACCTAAAAATTAGGTTGCCCTTTGCTATTGGAAATCAGTGATGATAATGTGGGAATTATGCCACAGGGATGCATCGTTCCAGTGAGCAACCCTGGCTGTCGAATTCTGATCTCGTTGCAACCTGAGCTCAATAGCTTGGAAAATAACAAACCAGTAATTGTGTGAATCCAATCAGGGAACAAAATCACAGAATATTTCAGTAAGTAAGAAAATGGAGTTGTAAATATCAGCCTTGTTTATTTCCCATTACCACAGTGGGAGGCAAGAAAAGAACATGGTTTAGTATAATACAGTCAGGTAGGAATTATCACACACAATGAGGTTGAAAATGCTAGTGAAATATTGGTAAAAGAAAGTACAGCATCGTCACAAAACATACTTGGGTGTGGCTACCCTGTCCCATTGCCCCATTTAAAGATCACCTCTAGTCTAAGACAAAATTACAAAGTTTATAGCAGTAGCCAACCTGTCCTTTTTTGCTAGGAGTAAATTATCAGAATATTTCTGTGATCCAATATTATTTTCTAAAGAAGGCGATCTTTTACACATTGTATGCCTTGATAATTTTTTTCAGAACACTCTCGTGGCGGGGTTGTTATTAACAAACAATGATAGCTAATGCTCGAAGGATTACTTTTATACTGCTCCGCAAGAATCTTGGGAACAAATTTGTGAAACAACCCATTATGTGTATGTACATCATTCACAAATGCTGAGGTGAGGGAGCTTGCATCAGCCGGTTTGACAGCTAGACTTCGTCTGTAAGAACTGTCAGTGGGTGTCCCCTCTGTGATTAAGCCACAGGTAAGGCCTCTCAACATACACGTGGGGCCTGTGAACTTCGCCTTACTGCAAACCTCCCTAAAACAACTCCTTTTCTCATATCATTCCTCTTTCTTATTTCTCAAACTAAATTACTCTCTCATTACCTTTGTGACTCTCACAACATTGACTTCTTATATTTCTTATTAAAAAAATAAAAAAGTTGCAGCTTTGCGCAGTGGCAGTATCGTAGCCAATGAGGTTTATCCGAGGTGCGATTATTGGTAATTGAAAAAAAAAAAAGCTGACTTCCATCTTCCTATAAATAATAGTAATTAGAAGCCAGTTCCCAAGATGATGCTTTAGAATCTTAGTCTGGCAACGAGTGTTAACCTTTTACTAAAAAGCAAGCAGTAAAGATAAGTTAGGAGGAATAATGGGGCCATGTAAAAATGAGATTAGGACATTGGATGTAGAGAGCCCAGATTCATCTTATAAACAGAAGTGCCACAGACTTCTTTCACATGTGCCAGAGTTCCGGCATCATCTGTGCATTGCAATCAAGACCAGAAACCTGAGGGAAGAAAGCGATAATGTCCAAAGGCAGTTTGTTTATGGTTTGATCACCACCTCCTTATCCAGAGGATATAAATTGGCTCACAAGGCAGAATGGAAAGAATAAAATAAAACCAAGATATGAACATATCAAAACCATAAAACCAGAACTGGGCTAGGATAAAATATGCTCCATCTAGATCTCCATTCTCGCTAAGGATGGGGTGTATTAGTCAAGGTTCTCCAGTGTGTCCTAATGTCTGTCTGTCTGTCCTAATCTTCTCCTCTCATAAGGATAGCAGTCAGATTAGATTAGAGCCTACCCTAATGGCCTTGTTTTAACTTAGTTACTTCTCTAGTAGCCCTTTCTTCAGGTACAGCCATAGTCTGAGCTACTGGGGTTTGGGTTTCCACATATGAATCTTGGGGAAACACAACTCAGTCCCTAAGATGAGGGTTGGGAGAAAAATTGATCTAAACTTTCTTGCCACGAAACTAAATAGGAAAAGCTGATAAACTGCATGATTTCATGTATCCACGTGACAAAACCAGACCAATTCCTGATTGTTGAGTCTCGGCAGTCTTAAAGTCCTATGAACAAGCAATCTGAGGGGCTGCCTCAGTGGACAGAGGATGGGAGCAAACTGGGGTAATATTACAAGGGTATTGGTTTGTAGCAAGCTCTCCAAAAAGCACTGTAGGGTCTAGATGTGTTCAGGAAACTCAAGGCAGAGAAAAGTAGAATTTTAATTATATGCAGATGTGCTAATATTCTAGCTAATGTCAAGAAGAAATAATGGATTAAAGACCCAGGCAAAGAAATGGGATTTTTTGAGAGAGGGCAGAGCAGACCTCCCCAGGGGAGTAGAACCTCTCCCTATATAGGAGAGGGGCCAGATTTCAAAGACAGGGGCCATTCAAGGATGAATGGGGAACCTGGAAGGCATTGATGAAAACCAAAGGTTCAGCTTAGAGGGCTGAGTGAGATAACCAAGCAGGAAGTTTCTGTAGATGGAGTTTAGGGCTGGAAATCGAGTTGGTGGTACAGGGGATTGGAGGGCAAGTAAATGAGGCCTGAAACTGAAGCAAAATCTTTTAGATTAGAACAAAGTATTTCCTCCCTACCCACTCCTTCAGGGAAATGGTATGTTATGGTGTGTGTGTGTGTGTGTGTGTGTGTGTGTGTGTGAGAGAGAGAGAGAGAGAGAGAGAGAGAGAGAGAGAGAGAAAGAGAGAGAGAGAGAGCCTGAGTGATTGGTTGGGTCTAGAATTATTCTTTAGGAAACAGAGTCTAGAATATCAGATGGCAGATGACTGGAAGATTGATTAATACTTTGATTTGGAATTCCTAAACAAAACCACAGAAACCCCAATAAGAGTACAAAAGGTTTAGTAATTTGGAGCACCCTAAATACACATTAGCTCATCTTAGTCTTGCCAAAGTTTTTTGAGGTCTACTGAGCAGAGAGTGTTCCCTTCAATTCACATATGAGAAGACTGAGACTCAGAGGAGTCAAATGACCTGCTCAAGGTCGTAAAGGTTACGGTGGATGGGCTTCCCCGCAGACTAAGTCTGCCAGGGCCACACCCCATGCTCCCTCCCGTGTGCTCAGCTGTGGTTCTCTCGGATGGACGATTGGCCACATTGTGACTTACATCACAACAATGTGCTACAGAGAGTGGGTGTGGCTCTTGGAAGAGAACCAGCTCTTTTACCATCTATCCCCCTCAAACTTCAATCAAATGTTCTTTTTTGATATTGGTGCCAGCAGAAAATAACCCAAAGTGAGTGGCAGTTAATAGCTTGAGGGTGACTGTCTAAGGGAGACTTGCTTCATCACAATGACTACACTGGGAACTAAAGGAAACTAATAAAATGATTTTTTTTTTTTTTTTTTTTGGTCTGAAGAAAGGCAGAAGTAAAGAGAAGCTGATTCAGCTGTCTAATAGTGATTTACAATAGATGTAAGAGTAAATTCTCCTCTTGCCTTAACAATAACAATAAAATAGAAATGAATAGCTCCAGGGATATTTTAAATTCAATGTTCTATTTTCAAATGGAACTCTTCTTTTCTAAGGGTCCAGTGCTCAGCCCATCACGACAAAAGTCCAGTGTTAAGCAATAAGGAGACAGTATTAAAAGTGCAGATTTTAAAAAATTATTAGAACTTACTTATTTAAATTCACAATCATAATTATCTTGTATCTTTGGGGAAGAGAGAAAAGGCAGACTTTTAAACTATTAATTAATTTAGTCCAGACTCAGATAAAGTTATTCACATTTAAAAGATATGTAGAGATAAGGAGTAGTAAAGTCATCCAGAATGTCAGACATAGAGCATAGATTAGATTAATTTCATGGAATTAACCTCACGTTCTGCTATTCCTCTTAAGGGGTTGACCTTCATACATTTAATGAAGATTTAACAAACTAGGAATGAAATTAAATATCTGGATGAGGAATACACTATCTTCAGTTTGTCCATTCTTATTGACATGAATGAAAATTACTACACTAATTTTAAACAAAATCCTAATGGCACTTAAAAGAAATTAGAAATGTGTGTGCTTCATCTCTACTATATAGCCATATTTTCCCTCACATTCTGCTACAAAATCATGGCATGTTAAGAAGTCAGGGGCCTTCAGACCATGTCCACGATAGTGTTAGGGGGCACTTCATTTCTCCATGGTTGTCTTGCCTGGGTTATCAGTGAGTGTCCCAAAAGGAAACAGATGGCTCATTCGAAACAGGGGAATTATGGAAAATGTAGTGAAGGAAACATTCACAAAGATGTAAACAGAATGTAGGGAGACCAATAAAAGATGCTGCAGAATCCTGAGGCTAGCAATAGTGGGGAGCTCTTATCACCCTTAAGCATGACGGGGCAAACAAAAGGAACAATTCCAGGACTCCAGAGAAAGTCGTGACTTCGGCAGTAGTGTGTACACATGAATCAGGTGGTGTTGGCAATAGGAAACACAATACGGTTATACTTAATGCAATCTTTAAAATATGTATGCAGATTAAATGTGTAAAAAACAATAAACTTAAGTATTATAAGAGAGTTTCTAGACTCAGAGAGCTAAAAAATGTAAATATGGACACAAATTTTAGTGGTGCAACTTCGAGCTTTTTACATATAATTTAAATTTTTTTCGTTTCCTTCACAGTTGAGTGCCTTAGCTCCTTTAAGTATCCAGTTGAAACCAAAGATTCTTTATGTTTGACTTATCTGATGATTTCCATCTTTTTGTCACGTATGAAATCTACACATTTTATCACTAATGTTAGCACTTTCACTTCACTACTTTCAGATATCTAAATAAAATTATAAATGCAAACTACAATAAAGTATTTAAATAATTTAAGAAATGCTACCATACAATACTATCAATGTTACAGAAACTCAGTTCTCTCTAAGTTAGGGATATTACCATATAGAAATAGTCATTCGTTACCTGAGGTACAAAAGTCCAGAGTAAGCATATGGTCAATGCATATTGATGGAGGATAATAATTATAGAAATGTCAAACATAAAACTTCAGGGCCAGCATTATTTGTTACTCAAGTTCACAGTAGATTTAAAATAAAAAATGATAGCTGGCAGCCTGAGATCAGGAGCTGAATGACAGGCTGCAAAAATCAAACACAGACAAAGCAAAAATTATATCAATCTAGGTTATTTTGTAGAGACAAATTCCCTTATAGATCTAAACCATCTCTCAGGGCAGCTTTAATAATGACTGTTTATATAAGTACAATCTGCTATATTAAAGCAGTGTTAATTTTTTTGTTTAGCCTAAAATAGAACTGTGTGTTGAGAAATTTTCTGTTTAAAAATTCCTTTTAGAAAGATCTCTGTCAAAAAAATAAATTATTGAAATTGATTACCTAAAAAGGTAAGCTCCAGTGATAAAGAAAATTCACGTAGGCAGAAAAAGAAAGAGAAGGATAAGAAGTAATTATTAAAATCACTAATCACACCTTCTGCATACAGATGTTTCTTTCTAACATACTGACTTCCGATGCTTCAAATGTCCCAAAGTACAGAGAATCTAGTAAGAAAACATTAGTTTGGGACTGCTCACGTAAGGTTATAAAAGTCGATTTTGTTCATAATGACTTTCCCCATCACGGAAATTAGCAAACACCATGTACATCAGGTGCCCTGCCTTCTCTCTCACCTGTTAGGTAGAAATTTACCGACACATCACTGATTGTGACTTCTTTGTATTTTTTCCTGATCTTAGCTAACCTGATGATTTTATTAAAAGAAAGTTTTGATTTTGGAAAATTTTACATATACACACAAAAGTAGGCAAAATAGTGTAATAAACTCCAAGGTATCCCTCAACCAATTTTAATCATTATTAACTCATTGCCAATGTTATTTCATTTCAACGCCACCTCCTTCTCCCTTCCTCAAAATAAAGCAACCCCAGATGGTATATCATTTCATTTGTGAATATATCTGTATACATCTCTAAAAATAAGCACTTTTAATTTTAATTTTTAATTTTTTTCAGCTTTATTAAGATTAAATTGACATAATTTGGGGTAAGTTTAAAAGGAATAACAGTGATTTGATACACATATATTATGAAATGATTACCACAGTAGGGTTAGTTGGCACTTCTGTCATCTATTACTATTACACACACATCTATAATTACTATGTGTGTGTGTGTGGTGAAAACATTTAAGATCTACTCTCTTAGAAACTTTCAAGTGTATAATATAGTATTGTTAACTGTAGTCACCATACTGTACATTAAATTCCCAGAACTTGTTCATATTATAACTGGGAGTTTGCACCCTTTGACTAATATCTCCTCATTTTCCCCACACCTTAAACCCTGGCAACCACCATTTTACTCTGTTTCTATGAGTTTGGCTTTTTTAGATTGCACATGTAAGTCATATCAGAGAGTATTTGTCTTTCTTTCTCCGATTTATTTCACTTAGCATAATGCCCTGAAGATCCATCCATATTGATGTAAATTGCAGGATATCCTTTTTTTGTCATGGCTGAAATATATATATATATATATTTTATTCCAGTTTTCTTTCTCAGAATTTTGACTACATCATCCCATTCTTTTTTGGTCCATCTGGTTTCTGCTCAGAAATCCACTGATTGACTTATGGGGATGCCCTTGTAACTTAAATCCTTGTTTTCTCTTGCTGATTTAAGATTCTCTCTTTGGTTTTGGTGGTTGACAGTTTTGCTATAATGTGTCTTATAGAAGATCTCTTTCAGTTTGTTTAGTGACCTGAGCTTTGTAAACTTGGATCTCAAAATTTCTCCCCAGATTTGGAAAGTTCTCAGCCATTATTTTTTAAAATAAGCTTTCTGCCCTCATCTCTTCTTACAGAACTCGTGTAGATCGCATAGGTTTTCTTCCTTTTGTTAAACTTTTTTGTTGTTGTTTACTTGTTTTTTTCTCATGGGATAATTTCAAAGTTTCTGTCTTCTAACTCATGGATGCTTTCTTCTGCTTGGTCCATTCTGATATTGATGCATTTTTCATTTTCATTCATTATATTCTTCAGCTCCAGAATTTCTGTTTTAAATGAATTATATCTGTTCGCTACACTTCTTATTTCGTTGTATTATTTTCTTAATTTTGTTTACTTTTCTTTCTATCTTTTCTTATAGTTCTTTGAGCTTCGTTGAAACCATTATTTATATCTTTATTGGGTAAATCACAGGTGTCCCTATCTTTGGGATCAGTTATTGGAATTTATTTGTGATCCTTTGGTTATGTTAATGTTTCCTTGATTTCCCATGTTCCTTGAAATTTTTCTTTGGTGTCCTTACATTTGAAATAGCAGTCACCTCTTCCAGTCTTCACTAACTGCCCTTTCCAATGCATTCAAAATTATATGTATTTCTGCTCTACTGGTGTGCCAGCATTTCTCTCCTGGATACCTGAACTTTCACAATAGTTCTCTCATTCATAAGTGATTGTCTAAGATGTTGTTTTCTAGGGGTCCCCACACCATGGTCAAGAGAAGCTGGAGCCAGATCATGGGCCACTGTGGGGTCCATACCTGGGACTGAGGACTGTGTGTTCATTACTTGACACACGAGTGGATGAAACTCCTCTTGGGTCCTTTGGTGTATGTATGGTGCTGGATCCCATAGCTCACGCAAAGCTACTTTTGTCCATGGATAGCTGTCAAATTGTTGTTGTTGGGAACATATGGAGACACCATGAGGAATGTCTTACTCTAGCCATGTTTTTAAAAACCCTAAGTGCATGTCATTGTTATTTTAAAAACTGACATTAATTTTTAATATGATTGGATGTCTCATTGTTTCATAAATGTCATAATTTTAAAACTAAAATTTTATATTTAACCAGGGATTAAAAATAATGTCCACATATTTTGATTTGTTGATACATCTTTAAAGTCCATTTCACTTTTTAGGTTTCCTCTCTGTCTTGTTTTTTTTTTTTTCATTTTTCTTTTTTTAACCTCCCTTGCATTTCTTTGTTGAAAAAGAATCAGCCTGTTTGTCCTGTAGTTTCCCACAGTCAGGATTTTACTGATTGTATCTTGAAGTTCTTTTGTCTTCTGTATTTGCTCTAAATTGATAGTGGTATCTAGAGACCTGAAAAGATTCAGTTTAGATTTTTATAGCACGGGTACTTCAGAGTGGTATGTGCTTTTATCAAGAGGCATATAGCATCTAGTTGCCTCTTTTTCTGATGTTAACACACATTCATATGCTTTATTTAAATTAATTTTTTAATTAGGGATTGCAAAGTAGATATTATAATTCTCTTATTCCTTCTTCATTTATTAGCTGAAAGACCTCTATACAGAAAAATTTGTCCTCATTTTGTTCTTCAGTGGTACAGTTTATGAAGGAAAGGCAGGATTCTACCCAATACTTTCTTCTTGCTAGTGCTTTTTAAATGGAGTAAGCCACTAACTACCCTTTCCATTTACTTGTTCAGATCAGAGGTATGACATACTTGTTTTGTTCTAAGCATCTTTTTTTATTAATTAATCATATAAAAATTTTCCTTCTGATACTCTCCAAGATACTTAAAAATTTTCTTTATTACAAAAAATGTCCAACTTTGAGGTGTACCGGATGATACGAAAAAAGAAATTGTTGCGACAGAAGTAAATACCCCAAAGTTAAATTGCTTATCTAAAACCTAAACATTTGAAAAAAGAACCAGCAACCACAGAGGAAAAATTCTGAATTGCTTTGACCTGTTTTATGATTGTCAATATATTGGACAGCAAAATTTCAATGCAATAAGGCACTAACACTTCAACTTAGATCTCTTAAAAATTTCGGTTCTGGTAGGAATATGTACATGAAATTCATTATTAGCAGAAAATCTGAGGCAATTTTGTTTGAATTGGCATTCTAATTTCTAATCGTGTTATAAAGACAACCTATTGTTCTGAAAGGAGTCCATTGTTCTTGCTCCTTTGTTTCCCCATTTTTAAGCTTTGTACCCAGTTGACTGACTTGACCACTTGATACCCTTCCTTATTCTGAATGTTGACTCTCTGTATACCTAGAAATAGTGGTCCTGAATTTGGAAGTTATGTGTAGATCACTCTAAACATTAACTCTTATTTCTTTAGATTTTTATAGATTATAATCATTTAATCAAAAGATTAAAATCTTTTATTATCTCATGACTTTTTTCTTAAGTGAAAGGCACAGTTTATGTAGAGGTCATTTTGTCAATATTATAAATACTCTGCAGATAGTGAAGAGGATGTTATTGCTATTTGTCAAATTACAATGTATCTTTTGATGTTTCTGTGTGTATTTATATGTATGTGCCTTTCTTTTTTTTTTTTTTTTTTAAGTATTTTTCTTAATCTCACCCATCTGTTTATTTTAAGGAACTGTAACTGGCCTCAGACCTTTTAAGTTTACCAATATTAGATGCCATTTTTATAAACCTTTTAAAGATCCACAGTCTTCAAATGAAGAAGTCTTATGTGCTAAAATGAAGAAAAGAATTTTGAGCTTTGTAAAATCAGTTTAGACACAGAGTAAATGCTCAAGAGATACTTATTGATTGAACACAATTTAGAATCTTATTGATTCCTTGTATAACATTTGAATCAACTATAGCTGCAAAAGTGTTATAACAGACATTCTGTTTTCAAGCAAACAATTCCCTCCATCTCATTCCCACTCCACCAACACCTGCTCACCTTCCCCACCTCCCTGTCTCAATTCTAGCTTTCTCTCTTAGTAAGATGCACACTTTGGAAGGACCAAACAAACAAACAAACAAACAAACAAAACCCCCCGCCCCGCCAAAAAACCCCAATGACCAAATGTTATTTGAGTCCTTTCCCACCCTTACTGTCAACTTGGTATTTTGTTAAATGTTACTATTTTTCACTTTCAAAAAGATTTAGTCAACAGTATTCAGTCTACTTTCTAACAGATAAACTTCCGCCCATACTCCTAACCTTTAGGTCATTTCAATCATGTTATTTCTCCCATAATGCCAGAAGTAATGGAGTAGGCAGAAAGTGAAAGTAGAAGTTATATAGCTCTGCTTGCCTGTCTTTTGTTTGCTTGTTTCTAACTACTTTAAACTACTTCCTTCTCATCTTTACAACAATAAGACAAAATCATCCCATCTAAATAGTCCCAAAGCGAGCCCAGACTGCTGTAACCTATTATTACGACCTTTTTCTCATCAGTAATTTTTCAGTAACTTGTACCTGAAAGAAGCCGTATGGTCCATAATGCCTACATAAGACATGGTGAATGCAGCCTCAGGGATAGCTATGACAATTATCATATACCAGGATGTTCAGGTCACCCAAATGTAAGGGGCTTAAAATATTTTAAAGTATTTGAGTGGTGAAGTGTTAAGCACATTTTTGGAGTAATCTTTTAATTTTATTTTAATGAGTATCTACTCATGTATTCTTGACCTTGGCTTTGTGTTTATTATGAAGGTGTCTTTTTGGTGAGAAAGCCCAATAAAGGTGTATTATGCCTGTTTGGCAGAATGTGAGAAATTAACCATTTAGAAAATAAATAATAGAAGAATAAGAAAAAAAAGAAAAAGAAACAACAGAAGAGAAGGAAGAAGGAGAAGAGCAAACACCAACGTGAAAACATATTTGTGTTCATCAAGTGATTATAGATCACATAATGCTATTTGCCCATGTGTGGTGACAGTGGGGTGAGCAGCAGATACCACAGTTACAGCCGTAATGATTTCTTCTTCATCTTTCTGTTTGAGTGCCTCTTTGTATTTTTACCTTCCCCCATACCCCTTACTGCCATTGCATTCTCTCACAGTCAGAATTTTAATAATTATTGTGCCTGGAGTCGTTTTATAAACTAAGTGGGCATTTAACAAATATTAATGATCGTGATTTACTGTGTATTATGGACTGTTGTGCTTTTCTTGGTTTACAACCCTTAGCCTGATCTGAGTCATGAAGACCTTACAGAAAAAGCACATCGGTAATGACAACGGGCCTCTAAAGAACTGCTTTTGGTTTCGTGATGTTGAATACTTATGAGAATTCCCACATAGTAGCATAAAACATTTGAAAAATATTTAGTAAGAGAAGGTGGGAGTAATTAAGAAGTAGATAGGTTATTAGTATGGATGTCTCTTAAGGTGCACTTTTTCTAGGGGAATTTGGAATTATTTTGTGGTTTAATACTGTGCACTGTGCCAACATTCACCATTCCCCAGTGTTCTCTGCAAGCTCCTCTTAATGCATTCTATTTGTGTCTGTTCCTTCTGGAACTTACCCTCACGTAGTGAAAAAGGCAAAAGAAGCCATAGAATTATTTTTGAGTCTTAAAGTTTTATCCATCAGAGACTGGGGAAGTAGGCTATGTACCCCAGGGATATGTAAGCTGATCAAGTAATGGCCTCTTCTACTTTTAGTTTATTTTAACTCTCTTTAACTTTATTGTCTCTCTTTTGTGTATGTTTTCTTTTGCATGTACTATTTTAGTAACCAAGTATACGTATTTGATTTGTTGTCAAGCAAGCAATCAATAGACAAAAAGGTTTTGAGACTTCAGGTTAAGACAACACAATGTGATAGGAAGTGAATAGGTAATAGTGGTGATGCGATTCAGGAGATAATGAGATAAGTTTGTTAGGTCCAAAATAAATAACTCTTGTTCTCTTGAAACCCAGAAGTAACTTACATTGTATTTATACTCATGAAAAGGGGGGAACAAAAGGCGGCTGAGAGGGACAATCTCTCTTGCTTTCATTCTGGCTAATTTTGTACTGGCCTTTCCCACTTTTTTCACAGAGATTACAATAGTAGGGAGTACTTACCCACGTTATATATTCTTCCAAATTTTCAATTACAGTTGACATACAATATTATATTAGCTTCATGTATACAACCTTGTGATTAGATATTTGTATAATGTATATCACCCCAATGTCTAGAACTCATCTGACACCATACACTTACTACAATAGTATTAACTATATTGTCTATGCTTCCTTTTCCATTCCAGTGACTGTTGTTATAACTGGCAATTTGTACTTCTTTATCTCTTCCCCTTTTGCACCCATTCTCCCAACCCTGCTCCCATCTGGCAGCCACGGGAGTACTTACCTTTCACAAGATAAAAATCAATCTTCCGCCAATAGGTTTAGCCAAAGTAACTGCATTATATCTGTAAATGTAATTTTTCATAGACCCTCAGAGCTTTTTGACAATGTAGAAAGTACTTTACTTAAGAATTTCCCATCTAAAATTAATCACAGACAGGAACCAAGCCATGCTTCACATCGAGGGATTCCAAGTTTGATGGCATTAATAGCCCTGTGAAAGCAGGACGCCTGTTCTTCGTCCATTTTCACAATGTTTGTGCATAGCTTTGAGATGTTTTACAAGAATTATTTACTCCGTCATAGCCAACTAAAGAGCAATGGAATTGTAGCAAGTGCTCATAAGATGAGATAAATGCAAGTTTTGAAAATAGAGTCAGTCAAACAATTAAAGTAGGCAGAAAGTAGTGATTGTTGCATGTAGCCAGGAATGAATCTTTGTCCAAATGAATCATTCTAGAGGACAAACAGTGAATAATTTAAAATACAGTACTTACATGAGTTACAATAATTATAGAGAAAAAAATTTTTGTAGGAGGTAATACTTTTGAGGAGGTGTCTAGGCAGTAAGTTTCAAACCATCCAAACAATAAGTGGTTGTTAACTATGTATCCCAATATATTTGTATCTATTTATTGTGCATAATATTCATATACAACTATCATTAGTTAATATGGGAAAAACAGACTTAAGGACAACATTATTAATTACAGTGAATATAAATTCAGATTTCAAAATCCTTCCTTATGATAATTTCTTTTCTGGAAAGGAACAATGTCTTGTCATATCTGATAAGGTTATTAAATTTTTTCTTTGTAATGTGGTCAACAAAGAGCTTATACTAGGAGTAAGAGAAGTATCATCTTGGCCATTTCTTATTGTTTACATAATTAATATTTTTTTTTATCTTTGCATAAAAACTTTAAAAGCCATATGATCATTTTGAGAGGGCTAGCTTAAACCAGAAAATACAGCCTGGAAATGCACTGAACTAGGCATACACATGCAGTAAGTTGCAGTGTGCCAGAGAATGAAGTGAGAGACAGGGCACTACGGTCACCTGCCTTAGTATATTTTGATACATTTACATTTTTTAAAAACTGTAGACACTAAGAATCAAGGAAGAGAAGTATATGACTGGTTACAAAATGTTGAAGGACAGATTTAATCCCCTTCTTGGTGGAAAGTCATCATAATATCCACATCTAGCAGTATAGCCATCTACAGATTCTGGCTGACTCTCCTGTTAAACTGAACAAATGCTTTAAGTGCTGATGAGCTGGCAGGCATATAAGGATTCCTGAGAGGTCAAATATTAAGTGAAAATAGGAACCCAGAGGGGCAAGCTGAATACACTGAAGCTGGTTGAACCTCAGTGACTTTGAGTTTCAATTTTCACACTGTGGACAGGAGGCAAAATGGGACCCACTCAAGGAGGAAATTTAATTAGGAGACCTCTGACACAAAGCTAAAACCTCAAAAGTTTATAGCCTCAGAGTAAAGGTAAAAATATAAAATCTTGAATTCCCTGGAGGAAGTAAAAAAAAAAAAAAGCCTCTTTCAAGTCTTGGTGATAGAAACAGGAGAAAAAAAAATCTCTTGAGTATTCTCAGCTATGGTAAGTTCTCACCTAGGTTTGTGGCCCAAAACATACTATCTGGATAAGCTGAAAAATTCTAAAGCCAGTAATTATGTATAAAAAGGGACATTAGATGAGCCATGGCCATGTGTCTAGGACAAGCGAACACAAATGTATGAGAAAACCCACTTGAAACCCAGACCCAAATAATTCTCATAGATTTAGCTTCCAATAAACATAAGCTCATAGTAAAAAACCAAGTAGTATGGCGATAAGATCCCATGAACAAAAGCCAATAGACTCAGACTTACAAAAGCTTCAGATTTAATTGAAAATATCTGACACAAATGTCAAATAAGTATATTTCTATATTTAAGGAATAAATGAAGAGAATATAAGTAAGACTAAAAAGCAAGAAACTAAAACATTTCTAAACAGATCTAAAAACAGCCAGATATAGTAGATGAAATGACAAACTCAATGGATAGAATTAAGAGCAGATAAGACATAGCTGAAAAACTGAAAAATGAACTGAAAGATCCAGTGAAATTACCTAGAATGTAGCACAGAGAGCTATAACAATAGTAAGTAGTTAAGAAACATGTAGGTAGGGTTTTGAAAGTGAAGGTAGAGAGAATGTGTGTGAGAAGGAATACATAAAGAAATGACTTACGTATGAGCAGCCTAGAGAATCCTAAGAAAAATAATTTAAAAATAATTAATATCTAGAAAAATTTTAGTGACATCGCAGAACAATGAGGACAAAAAGAGGAACTTCAAGGTAACTAGAGACAAAAGAACGGTCACTTACAAAGGTGTGACCATTAGACTGTCAGCCAACTTCTCAGCAGCAACAATGGAAGTCAGAAAACTGTGGAATAATACTATCAAGGTGTTGAGGAAAACTAGAATTATGGACTCACAAGATTTTTTTGGAGACAATAGTGAAAAAAATAGTTTTAGACAAATACGTATTGAGTGAGTTTACTATCTATACCTCAGGCAGGAGGAAAGTTATCCCAGGTGCAGGTGGTAAGTTTAAGGTGCAGTAAGAAAGGATTTGTTTAAAGTGGTAAATAATAAGTAAATTAAAGCAAACATTGACTATATAAAACAATAACGATACATTTATGAGGTTAAAAGGGAGGAAAAAATATAGGACAATAATAACATGTAAATTGGAAGTTGTTATTGGAGTGAGTGTTGTATGGTCTACATGATTACAGCTGAAGAGAAGTATGTAACTACATAATTTTATCGTTTAAAAGAAAGATAAAATTATTAACTGTAGGTTTCAAAAAGTTAATAATTACTGCATGTTTAAATTACTAAGGTAATTACTGAAAAAACAAATAAAATATATGACATCTAAATGAGAAGAGGGAAATTTGCTGTAGCAGAGTTATAAAATTGTTAAAAAGATGTATCAATTAAGAAAATGCATTGGCACAGTGCTAGATAAATAGATTACCATTATAGAATAGAGAGGCCAGAAAAAAAGAATAACATGTATCTGAAACTTGATTTGTGATAAAACTTGTATTAAAGATCAGTATAAAACAATGGCCTTTTCAATATATGGTGCTGTGACAATTCACACAGAACAAAATGAAATTGAACCATACTTCAAACATACATAAAAATAAATTTAAAATATACTTAAATGTGAAAAAAAATTAGAAGAAAATATAGAATATATATCCTTCAGGATAGGAAAATGATTTTTTTAAATTAGACCAAAAAACCACTAACCACAATAGAGATTCAACTATATGAAACTTAAGATAACTCTTTTCATCAAAGAACAGAGTAAATAGGGTGAAAAGATAAGCCACAAAGTGAGAAAGGGTATTAGTAACACATATGACTGATGAAGAATTAATAGTACAAAATGCATAAGAACTCCTAGAAATTAATAAGAAGGCAAAAAACATATATAGAAAAATAAGTAGAAGAGTTGAAGAGGCACTTCACAGAAGCAGAAAGAGAAATGGACTATAAACATTTGAAAAGATGCTCAAACCCCTTAGTAATTAGAAAACTCAAATTAAAAACACAAGATTCCACGCACCACTTAACAGATTTGCAGAATGTGAAACATCTGACAACATGGAGGGGTAGCAAGGATCAGAAGGCCCAGAAGCTCTGCCCCCTGTTGGTGGGAGCCCACACTGGCAACACCAATGTGGACAACGATTCCGTTACCTAATAAACTGAAAGATGTGCACACTGTGGATATCCACATGGCTTCTACCTCACCTCTTTCAAATCTGTGTTCTTGTCAACTGGGTACCACTTTGTTCTTCCTGACCACCCTATTTCATACTGGACCCTCCTCAAACACGTCCTATCTCCTCTCTTTGCTTCATTTCCTCCATCATACTCACACCTTCCAACAGAAACTGCTTACATTATTTATTTTATTATCTGTTTCCCTCTACTAGAATGTAACACATGAAGGCAGAGACTTCTGTCTAGTATTTTTCATGGATGTATGCTGACAGTCTAAAATAGTGCCTGACATGGAGAAAAACTTGTTGAATTAAATATTTTATGATCCAGCAATCCCACTGGACATACATCTTAGAGAGCCTTGAAGCAGGAGACACGTACAGGAATGCTTATAGTAGCGTAATGTGTAATAGTAAAAGCACAACACAATGCAACAACAATAGAAGGTATCGGATGATACACTCTGGGATATTCTATGGGGAATACTACACAGTAATTAAAATATGAATTTCAAAACCTAATGGTATGCCAAAAAATACACATAGTATGAATCCATTTATATAAAGCATAAAAACTTGTCAAACTAAATATCATTATGGCTATAAATACGTTGAAAAAATTTAAAGGCAATAGAGTTTATCTCTGAGTGGGGAGGAAAGCGAAATATGCCTAGTTTGTGTGGCTATGTACACAGACGCTTATTCTGCTGATATTCTTACTTGACACTTTGTACTCCTATAATTAAGGCAACGAGTGCATCGGATTTTGTAAGCCTCTACGAGGCTTGCTTAAGCTGGAGTTTTAAAAAAATGGATTTCACACAGGTCTTGCAACCTGTTTGGAAGTACAGTTGCTTCTGAAATATGTAAATAAATATTCCTTGTTGAATCAAGCAGCCTTTAAGACATGAAGTAGTCACAGGGTTACCTCTTTGAGATACCTACAATCTCTAGATCTCTAGACTTTTTGGGAACTGATGCACTTTGGGGTCAAAAAACCTGCATCATGCAAGTTCCAGCTATAACATTAACCAGTTAGTACTATGTTGGTGAGAGGCATTTTACGTAAAGAAGATCCCCGAATTCTTACAGTGACCCTACTCTGAGGTAGTACTATTATGTCCATTTTACAGATAAGGAAACTGAGATAGAGAAATTGAGGCTCTTGCCCAATATCCACAGCTGTTAAGTTGTAGAACTGAAACTCCTGCCAAGGTCCCCCTGTACCCCGCAGTAACTTTCTGCATATGAAGTGTTTTATGAATTTCGTCCAGAGCCAAAAATCGAGTAGAGAGGAAATCCACAGTCCCTGCACGAGGTGGGCTGCAGCACACCCCGTCTGCTGTTTACTGGGCTGGATTTCCAGCCAGCAGTGCCTGCCTCCTGCATTTGCCTCCCCTCCCCACCCACTCACTTCGGTCTGGTTCCTCTTTTGCTGGCCCTTTTCCCATAGCAGCTAATGTTTGCTTTGCAAGTGCCGGAGCATTCATCCTTTCTTCCTTGAATGGTGTGCCCATTTGCATATCATGCAAACAGCCCAGCTGCTGGAGTCCCAGTTAGAGTAAATAACGGCTACAGTGTTTATACTGATTCCTCCTGGGGCCTTCTGGGACCTGCTGCACAACTCCAGGGAGAAAATCATTTAGTTGGAATCTCCGCTCACATCTTCTGACATCACGAATGAACAGCTGAGCTAAAAATGCACATGTAACCCTCTCCAGGTAAATATTAATATGTGCTTTAGAGTTTGGAGGCAGGTTTTTAGATGGAAATACTCTATTATTTTTAGCTTGTCTAATTTCATTTACTAGTCTTTAGACATTGAATATGTTTTCTAAGTACATATAGATTCACTTCTTAAAAGCATTTCAATAAAAAACTCAAGAATTTGATGTATTTCTGCAAACATTTATAATTTTCAAATGTAACCAATTACACTTTTAAAAAATCTAATATACCAGTTTTCTAACATCTTAAGGAGAGAAATATCAATGATTAAAGAACTGAACAGTAAACTTACACTGAAACAGACTATAAGGATTCCGAGACCACGAATTTATTTTCTCTTCATTTTCTCTATTCTTAGATTTTTAATTATTAAACAAAAATGTTTTCTCTTATTTCTTCTTAGGAGTACAATTTACACACCAAATCCTGAATCAGAGTTACCTTTTCTGGACCACCTGAGACTGCAAATCATCCGGGGGAAATACATCCACTTTTATAGTTACACTTTGTCTATTACAATAGAAACAATTTATTGGTTCTGTCAATGAAATAGATTTTGGTTTTTGCGACCCCAATCAGGACTCCCTAAGTGTCACTTGTTTTGAGATTCTTAATTTTGTTATATTTTGCAATTTTTTTATGTTGCAATTAAGTTCTAAATTTTCTTAATATTCACATATATATGAATGCATGAATATTTCTATACTCTTCCAAGTCATATGTGCTTTTTAAAAAATCATTCATTTAACAAGCTTCTAAAAATCTGATCAGTCATGATTTAGGATCAGCTTAGATGAAGCCCTGATAGAATGTATGCAATGATCAGATGGCAGCAGTGGCTAAGTCTCTGGAAAGCCTAATGAAAATATCTAATTATTTTATACTTAATGTTCTGATTTACATGTGTCATTGCACTAGAACGATTTTACCGATATCTCTTGAATTCCAAGACTTGAAATGTAGGAATTTCAGGTTGAAAGAAGTTAAGTTAAATCAGAACCTGTATGATACTAATTCCAGCCAATCTAATTCTTTATTTAATCCATGTGGTGTCTCCCTGCTAGGCCCTGTGGAGGACATGGGTGAGTCAGATTGGCTTCCTACATGCAGCCTGCAGCCTAGGTAACACCTCTGAGGAACATACGAACACGGTGCCTACGCCCGCCAACAAACCCACATGTGCTAGGAAAACAGCTTTGTTCGTTTGTTTTTACAACTTAGTTTCTGACTTCACTCTAATGCGGATACGTTCTCCTTGGTCATCTTTTCCATCTAAGCTGATTCTTGTGATATTCTCATCAAGCATCAAGTCTGAGGGCTTTACATACTATCCACATGCTAACAGCTCCCAAACACATCTCTTCACTCTGGACCACTCCCTTGAATTCCAGACCTCTGTGTTCAACGGCCTGATTGAAATCTCCACTTGGATGATTAACAGCTGGTGTATAACAGCTCCTGCTCATCACTTCCAAACCATCTCCTGTTGTGGTCTTTCTCTCACCTAATGGTAACCCCATTCTAGGAGTTCTAGTTCTAGTAGTTCCAGGTACAAACCTCAGTGTTGTCCTTGACGCCTACCTTTTTCTCCCACCCTGTATCTGACCTGTCAGCAAATTCTCTCGGCCCCATTTTTAAAACAGTTCCAACATTCATCCACTTCTCACCACCTCCACTGCAGCTACTTGAAAGTGGATCTTCCTCTCAACCGGTTGCATAAAGCACCATGTCTCGATTATCATCATTTTATTTATATGGTCCTAACCCATCTTGGTGACATCCCATCTTGATTTTTCTGTGACTGTAGACTCTCATCTCCAACAATTGGCAAGATGTTGGTGAGTGACAAGTCTCTAGGGCAGTCAGTTCAGGGCAGATCCAACCATTCCTTCAGGACCCATTTGAAGAGACAACGGGAAGAAACGGAAGTGACCAGGCATGTAACTGAGTATCAGGCAGAGCTGCAGTCACCTTGCTGCTGTTCTAAAGGCAAGATTGTATTTCTGTTGCTCCAGCCTTTAGGAGAAAACCCTGAGTCTCATGTATTTCTGTCACATACCCTTAGGCACAGCCAAAGAGAGAGAAACTTTTAACAGTGAGATTTTACAGCTTGTTCTGTTTAATTTTGTCCTGAATTTTTGTAACCATCATTAATTTCAAAAAGAAGGAGGTTCTTTGGAGGTAGAGTAGAAGAATTGCTTTAAAACATCATGGCTAACTTTTAGAACTCTGCCCTAAAGTAATAATGACTAAAGACTCATGAATGGAGATACTAATCACAATTACGTTTGTCATAGTAAAAACTAAAAAGCTAATTATTTATCACAGGTAAATGTTAAATGGAATCTTTGACAGCAATTAAAATGCAATTTTTGTATAATTTTTGTGGTAGAGTGTTTAGAAGATATCTTGAAATTTGGTTTATCTTACTGGAAGCAATAAAGAAAGAAGAACACATCTTAACTGGTGTATGAACTATAAGTGATTTGAGAAAAAAAAAGGCAAAATCATAACCTTTAATTGCTCAGGAAGATCTCTCACCATCAGAATGGGTTGGTTCTTAGTTTGATTAAATATTGTCTTTTATACAAGAGAGCAGTTGATTCATTAATAAGATCTCCACTGGGAAGAAAAAGGTCTTAGTAATGAAGGAGCCACTAAGCAGTAAGCCCCACTTCTGGTATCTGGATCAGAGAGGAGGGTGGAGATAACTGTATAGTTAGTGCCAATATATTTGTCTAAACTGGGACAACTTCTGTGAGTGAAAGAACATGTTATTATTAATAACATACTCTAGAACCACAGGCATAGATTGGGAGTGAACAGTTAAAAGTGGCACATATGTTCACTTCCAGACCTAAAGAGACAGATGTTGCACAAAGAATCCCTGGAGAGTCTCAAGAGTCTGGTTTCAAGGGGCATAACTACCAATATCTCTGGCACATCCAACCTCAGGGGCAATGGCTGGATCACTTAGAGAATCCTCCCTCATGGCCAGGGCTAGGATATTAAGGAGAGTTGGGTTATTGGAACCACCTCTTTGCTCATTCAGTGCATTAAACTTTCCGGTTTATAAGATGGCTAAATTTGATTCATATAGCAGGGACAGGTGGAAGAATTAGGTTAAACTGTTTTGCTCTGTTCAGAAATCACCCAGACACCTAGGACATACTTAGCAAGTCTGTGTTTTTCAAACTCATCCGAGCATAGAAATCATGTTGCAGGGGTAGTTATTTAAAATACCATGTCTTAGGCCCTACCTCAAACTTAGTGAACTGTTCTCTTCTGGAGAATTCTGAAAGAGCTATATTTTAAACAAGTTCTTCTTTCAACAGGCAAGTTCAAGAAATGCTATTTTATGTAATAAGTTTGATGAAGTAGTATGGAGAGTATACTCTTAAGTATGCAGATATATATATATTTTTATATGTGCATATAGAGGGACTAGAAGGAAATACAATGAAATGGTTAATGTTAAAAGAGTGATGATCTCGGAGATAACGAATTATGTTCTACTCACTTGTCTATACTTTCTATGGTATACAGTATGTTATAATCAAACATTAAAAAGCATTATTTCAAAATTATCAAACCTTTTTGTAAAAACAATTACAAGCATGGTTTATTCTTTTTCCTTTACATGTGAGTGAAGCTACTTTGTATTACATGGACTAAGGTTGTTTCTCTGAAGTTTCCTCAGCTCAGGGAGCTTCCTACAGCCATGTTGGTTGTGCACTGCGTGATCCTGGGGCGCCTCGTTTACACTGTGTTCTATTGAACAGCACCTCCTAGGGCTGTGCAATGTGCACCTCTGCTCCATTACCTGAAAAGTCATGTATCTTGGATTGATTCTTGACTTAGAGATTATGTGTAGAAAAACAAGGTGATCTGTCAAGGATTATGCATGTTTAGCTACTTTCATAGGAGGAATTAGCAAAGATACCTAATGTAATAAGTCTTAATAATCACAGAAGGAAAATTCTTTTTTGATGGATTTCATGTTAAAACACCCTGGTTATTTTAATAATGAAATTGCTTAAAGCAAATACATTGCTACAATTCATATCCTCAAGCTGTCCAAGGCCTAAATAGGGTTAATTTAAAAAGTACCTCAAGCCTCATTGTTTAAATCACCACCATGTCCACCACAAGCCATTCCTTCTCCTGGATATGTTGTGTGGTTTTAGTTTTGTTCATTTAAGCATATGCAGTGTAAATATCTGAAATGAGTAAGAATGAGGGGAATTCATTCATTTATTCATTCATTCAAGTAATCAAGAAATACATAGAAAGTATCTACCACATGCTAAGTTCTATATGGAAAACAGAAATGAATCTGGCTTGTATCCCTGCTATCAAGAAGTTGACAATATATGTAACTAATTAAAATGTATGGAAGAAAATAATAAATGCCAATATTATGTAGAATTCAAAAGAGGGAGAGAATTATTTACCCACAGCTTGGGACAGGTGTAATGAGATTTAGGAAAACCTTTCTAAAAAAGAGCCAGTGCAAGAGGGTCTTTAAAGAATGGAATTTGATGACTTTGGTCTTTAGAGATATAAAAGAACCAGTATGTCAGGCTTAGGCCATGAGTAATGGCCCAGAGGTGGGGAGATGTAGAGGATAGTACAAATGGTTCTACTGTTGGAAGTGAAGGCCAGGCACACTGGCTGGCAGAAGCTGAGCTTCAGGAGTTCCGGGCACAGAAACAAAGAAGCCAAGACTGAAGTATTCAATCCTCAACACCCACCCAGAAAAGGTCAACGTTGTTCTGCTCACGCTCTCAAAGACGGACCCAGCTAATTCCAGGAAGCAAGTCTGACAATCACTACTCAGCTGTTTATCTAGCCTTTCAGAGGGTAGAGCCCCATTACCTTCTCAGTACTTGGGAGTGAAGGTTAAGCATTTTATATTGTGGAGTAAATGTGACATGAAATGACCAGACAAAGCTGGTTGCATAGGATTACTTTATTACTCACATATAATTAGTAACATTGAGATTTAAAAATAATATATTGTTGATATAGGCCATTTGCTGGTCATGGACATGCTTTTATACAGGTATGGTTGCTGTAAAAGTACCTTACCTGCCTATCAGAGAAAGGTTTTTCTTTGTCTTCCTCATATCTTCAAAGAACAAGATGATTTAAATCCCATGTGCATGTGCGTTTGTGTTGTTGTGGTTGGTGGTGGTGGCGGTGGTGGTGGTGGTACAGGGAGTTTTGCTGCTTCGATTTATTCATCTTATGGGCTAAGGTCTATGGAAAGATTGATGAGATATGAGTAGTTAGTGATTAAGGCTGATTCTAAATGTGAGGGATAGAGGCCTCTGAGGACATCAAATTTTGGGGGTCTAAATGGAAAAAACAAATGAAGAGGCTTGCAGTGGTTTAGACATCTGGCAGAGAAGCAATGAAAATAGCTGACGAGATCACTTTGGTCCCAGAGCCAGAAGCCGCCAGCCTGACCTCAGTAACTCCGTGTATGTTGGGAATTGTGCTAGGTGCTTTAAATTGTCTTAAATCTTCAAAATATCTTTTAAAGGTAAGTATTACTAACTCTTTTACAGACAAGGAAAAAGGCTCAGAGAAGTTAAGTGACTTGGCTAAAGTCACAAAGCTTGGTAAATGTCTGAACAAAAATTTATACCCAGGACGGTTTGACTCCCAAGCCTTTGCTCCTTGGCATTTGAATTGTTTTTTATTATTTTTTTGCTTTCATTGATTATCGAAGTTTCTCCTTGGAGGTGAACCAATAATAATAATAATTAATAGTAATAATAAAAAATATTTATGCTTACTATGTGATGTACCAGAACTATTCTACACATTTGACATGTAATAACCCATCTAATCTTTATAATCTTATGAGGTATGTTATATTATCTCCATTTCATAGATGATAAAATTGAGGCCCAGAGAAGTTAATTAACTTGTCCAAGCTAATCGTAAGTGGCTGAGCAAAATTCAAACCCAGAAAGTTAGGTCATTAAATTGTTTAGAAGATACTTGTAAATAAATTATTGGAAAGCAACAAAGGATTTTCTGACTTTTCACTGAAATAGTGCATGATATAAAGTTTTCTTAGCTGGTAAGGTTTACACAGAGATTAATGTACAATATACTTTTGTGCTCCAAAGCCTTGTCAAAAATGTTTCTATCTTAGGCCATTTTGCTTATTATGAAATGAAGTTCAAAAAGAAGCCACATCTATGAGCATTTATATACATTTAACTCTGTAAAAATTTACTTTTCTGAAGATCAGTATAAATCTATAGTTATAGAAATGGCAAATCAACAAAAGGTCTCCTTTTTCTTTTGGTTCCAACTTAAAAAGCTATACAAGTAAGTTTTTTGCCTTGTTAATTTTCCAAAAGAGTTTAAGATTTGGTGGCTTGTTGAAACAAATCTTTTTAGCAAGATTAATTTTAAACTTAGACATTATGAGTATCAAATTAAGCTGTCAGCCTGTGAGATGATAGCAAGAAAGATGGGTTACAACTACCCCACCCCCCACCCCATCCTCTGTAGAGATTGGTAAGTGTGAACAGGAATACCAGAGGCCAGGAATCACATTTTAATCATTCTTTTCTAGTTATGTCAGATTTCTAGCATGCTATTAGAGACACATGTGTCATCCTCACCATCAACCAACATATCATTGCTGTTTCAAACTGTTAGTAGAGCTGTTGACACAGAATATTGTGTCTGTCGACAGCTCCAATTAGTTGGCGTGTCTGACTGGTGACAGCATGGTCTACTTTTGTGTATGGGGATGGTGGGCGCTGTATCGCCGTCTCCCAAACTCCCATGGCAGGCAGATGGATAGAGCTATATAATCATCAACGGAAGCGTATGATATTCTGTCTTCACAAACCATCACGCAGAGCAGAACCGACGGCCTTTTGTCTACTTTTAGAAACGACTGCAAGATCCTTCCCATCTGTCAAGTTATGAGGGTGAATATGTATGAAGTGCATCATATATACATACATGAGAACACAATGGATTGGGGAGTGAGGAGGAAATATATACTTTTAAAAAGCCAATGTGATCATTAATTGGTATCGTGCCAACTTTTAAGATATTTTTGCCTCAGCACTAAATTTATAAAAATGTCCTTTATTGAAAAAAATTAAATAAACCAATTATTGGTTTTTTTTTTATTATTATTTACTTCGTACCAGTAAGAACTATTAAATTACATTTTGTAACATTGTGAATGATAGAATCATTGGCTTGGAATTCCCGATGATACATCATATACTCCAGTAGTTCCCAACCTTTCATCATAGAGACACGTGTGAGAGACGATGTTCACAGGCACAGAAACCCACCTTAATAAGCATATCTGATGTGTACAATCAGAGTATATACAGGGTATATGGTACATAACTCCATTCTTTCCAATGGAATGAGGAGGAATGTATAACAAGTGATTGGGAATGATGGAATTATAGGACTAGTCTAGAATTTATTTTAAATAAAAATGTAAATCATTCTTAAATTTTACTAGCTTTATTTTTAAATACAACTCATAATTCACTATTATGTGGCTGGAAACCACTGACCTAGTTCATCAGTTTGTCTCCTACCCTTAGTGAACTACAAGTCATCCCTCAGGTTTCAGTTCAAATGCCATTTGAAGAAAATCTTTCCTAGATCTCCATTACATACACACCCAAGATACTCTATTCTCTTCTTCCTAGCAGTTTGGAATATCCATTGTGTAATTATTTGACTCATGTCTGCTGTCCTATGAGAGCAGAGAACAGGTTGGTATTACCACTGACTCTCTGGTGCCCAACACAGGTACCTGGTACCCAGCTGGGGTCCAGTATAGACATTTTAGAAGAATGCTATTCAGGTTAATTCATACTAGAACTTTTCAGCTAAAAGAAATACTATTCTCTGGTTTTCTAAGACTACAACTAGTTGTAAGGAAGTGCTTCTTTGTGTCTAATTTATTTATACGTACCAACTATGTCCAGAACTAGACTCAGGTCTTTAGTGGTGGTAGTGCTATGTTCTAGGCAGAGGACGTAGTATGCATGAGGGTTCTGAGAGCCCAGTTTTACATATGGCAGAATCAAATGGAATATCTGAGAAGACCGAGAGGGAGGCCTTCAAAAAATCAACCCTTTTTCGCTATAGGAGGACAACCTGAAATTCTGACTTGAAAGCCTTGAAGGATATTTCTTCTCACCTCTATTCATGGACTGTAAATATATCAATATTAATCCTATCCACGCTGTGTCCCAGCAAACTTGGGGATGAGATTCACCCTCCTGAAACCTGGTTTGATAATGATATCTCACATGAAGTAAATAGGTGCTATGAAGGGGAAAAATAAACATTTATGGTTTTATGTGACAGAAATTTTGAGGTTGTTTGTTATAGCAGCATAACGTAGCCCATCCTAACTAATACAGAAATCTTTGTTATACATTTATTTTTAATTTACATATTTCTACATACTAGGTTATACTGTGAAAAAAAAACCCATCTTTTTACTTTTACTGCTCCACATTCAACAAATTGGCTGCTCTTTAATAGAAACTCAAGACCTTTATCTGAATATATCTTTGGAATCTGAAAATCAGAATTTACTCAATTAATAGCTTATTAAGGGCAGAGGTCATATCTTTTACAGTTTTATACCTCACATCAAGCACCTACACAGTTAGCAAGTAGTATGCATTAATTGTGTGTTGGATGAATGGACCATCTCTTAAACATTTCTTTTCATGGCTCAAGTCTGTCAGTTTTATTTTTCTACATAGGTTCCCATGCCCAACACTTGCATGCCTTTCTCCAAGTTATCCTTATTCTTTCTGAATTGTGGCCCTCATAGCAGACCATGAATGAATAGAAGCAAGAGCCCTGCATTTCTGAATTAAGTTCAGCCTTTTCTGACTCCTGAATCCAGTTTGGTTGCCCTTACTCAGTGAGGCAGTTCTGGTGTATTATTTTTGCAGTTCTTTTGTCATATACTTTGGATCTTGGGAGAGACAGTTAAGAATTTCTGTTTACTTAGCTTTCACTTTCCAAGATATTTTCACCTTTTCCTCATTTGATTTGCCCTAGAAACCCTAGGAAAAGTAGATGAAGGAGGTATTTTCCCCTTCAGGGAGGTCACCCAAGTAGCAAATGGACCATGTACCATTGAGTGACTGGCAGGAAGTTTTATTGCACTACAACAGGAAATTACATAAATACGTATCTTGCTGTGCATCACCACCAATTTGATTTTTCAGAAGGTAGAGAATATTGCTGCTCTGAACTTAATTCTCATTAGCAAGGTGATGCCTGTGAAGGTGATGGCAATTATGGGAGAACACAGGTACATTTTTAAAAGGTAAAAATAGCTGAAGGCGGGAAGACTGAGCATAGTCAAATATGTTCTTTAGGCATTCAAAATGCATTTTTTCCTCCTAAATCAAAGAAATGACTCTCAAGAAATGGCATCATTCTATAGACAGAGACTTTAAAAGGGAACATAGCTCAAAGGCGATAAGGGGGTCTGAAAATGTAATTCTGATCATATATTCATGAATAATCCATGTGAATAAAGGTAGGCACATCTAAAGAAGCTTTTGTGACTGCCAAGGGGGCTCTCTGATGAGATTATATTTAAAAGGACTCATAGGAGGGATGGAAAGGGATAGCACAAAGATGGGAGAGACTGGCGAGGCAGTGCCACGAATGAGCCCTGAGAGTGAGAGGACTAGCCCCACAGGCTGCTCAGCCATGTGACCTTCCATGGGCCATTCCTTGCTATGAGAGACTCAGAGAAGTTATTCTATCTCCGAGGTTTAAGGTCTGATATTCACAAATACTAAAAATTCAGAAGAGAGATTCTAAACAGATTATATTCAAATGAGACCAGCCCAGAGTGAATTGCAGGTGGTTAAAAAAAAAATGCTAAAGAATTATAATGTTGCTTTCAAGCAAGCGAAGTAAGAAAGAGAGCTGTGAAGACGAAAGTAGATGGCATGGGCAAACATGTCTGTAAACTGTGGGGAGCTGTAGAATGGCGGGGGGGGCCTGGCTCTGGTAGACATTAGGCTCCTTGCTTGGGGAATCTTGCTTCTAGTTGCCTGTGGACTGGTCTAACAAGAAGAATGATCTTCAAACCAAGAAGGTACCGCAAACAATGCAAAGAGGAAACAGCCAAAAGAGATGAAGGGAGAGAATATCAAGTGCCCTTCCTGAGAAAACTTCTATGTTCAGAAGAACTGCATCCTTGGGCACTGGAACACCTTAAAGATGTGATCAAAGATCCAACCTTGCTGCTCTTAGGAAACCACAGAGAGCAAGAGAAGAGTCTAAAGACTCAAGGACAAATACCGTCTGTTTTCTAAAGAGATACAAGGATAAGGCATTAGTCTGATGACTGTTGTGTTGTTCTCTCGCAAAAACAGAGTAGATTTTTAAATTGGAGAGTTTGTGAGCACACTGTGATGAAAGCAGCACATACTGAGTCAGAGGTTAAGTTGTGCAAATTGTCAGTTATAAACACAGCCACCAGGATGTAAAGTACAGCTTAGTGAATACAAGTCAATGATACTGTAATAACTATGCATAATGTCAGATGGGTACTATGGGTACTAGACTTATCGGGTAATCACTTTGTAAGTTGTATAAATGTAGGCTAACCAGAAGTACCATTCTAAACGGGACAGAAAACAACAGTGCTGTCCCATTTCAAATGGCATGTATGGTCAGCCTAGTCTCACTGGGTTAAGTTCAAGTTGTCAGTAGGCTCACCATAAGTAGCATTTGAAACAGAACAGTACTATTGTCTCATTTAAAATGGTACATCTGGTCAGCCTACATAAATGTCTAATCATTATATTGTACACCTGAAACTAATATAATATTGTGTATCTAAGGTAATTGAAAAACAAAAAATACGTATTTTAAAAAACTATAAGTTAAAACAAGCAAATTCTTGTTATTTAAAATACACACACATGCGCACGCACATACACACACGCACACACACACACACACACACGTACACAACATTACTGGATTGGCGGACTGGCGGATATAGGCAGAATAATAGCGCTCAAAGATGTCCTCATTCTCACTCCTAAACCTGTGAATAAATCAGTTTACATGGGAAAGAGGAATGAAGGTTATAGATGGGATTAATGTAGCTAATCAACTGGATTTGAATGGGGTGATTACCGGGTATTATCTGGGGGGGCCCAATAATCACAGGGCTCCTTACTGTGGAAGAGGGAAGCAGAAGAGTCCAAGTCAGAGGGATGCTCCGTGTGAAGGACCAGCAGCCATGGCTGCATTTGAAGAGAGAAGGGAGTTACAAGTCAAGGAATGCTAGCAGCCTCTAAAAACTGGAAAGGGTAAGAAGATGATTCTTCTCTAGCACCTCCAGAAAGCACACAGCCCTTGACTTGATCTCAGTGAGACTCATTTTGGACTTCTGATCTCCAGAACTGTAAAATAATAAATCTGTGTTGTTTTGAGTCACTAAATTTGTGGTCATTTGTCACGACAGGAACAGAAAACTAACACCGTAAGCAATAAGAGTATCTTGACTTCACAATTTCTTTGAGAGATTTTCTTATAAACCTGATGGAAAACACCCGATTAGTGCTGTGGTTTAGCTGGCTTCCCAGTTGCTTGATCAATCATCCATGTCACTCTGAGAGAAGAGGCTCTGCGTCCTGACACGAGACCCTGCCCTGGGTTCATTTATTCATTCACTTACTCAGCAAATATTGAGATCTTTAATGTTGCAGGCACTGCTGTAATAACCGAGAATTCCACAAGGAACAAGAAAGCAAGGCCCCCACAACTCAGAGTTCATATCCCAATAAACAAACAGACAAAAAAAATATAATTTCCAATAGTGGTGTGTGCTTTGAAGGAAAATCAAGCATATTAAGGGAATATAGAGATACAAAGGTGGGGTTTTTTTGGATAAAATGGTCAGACATGTGTCTTTGGGGTGATATGTGAACAGACAATGAAGGCCATGAGAAGGTCTCATGGAAGAACCTTTCTAGGAGAGAGGTACGAACAAAGACCCTGATGGGAAAAAGAGCTTGTCATGTTCTGAAGACAACAAGAAGGTCAGAGGGACCAAAATTAAATGAGCCAGGGTGAAATTGATAAAAGAGAAGATAGGAAAGGAAATCAATCATATAATGTTCGAGCAGAGACCGAGTGATTATTCATGAGGCACGATGAGTCTAATCTTTGGTTATCAACCTCAGCTGCTTAGACAAGCAAGACCAATTATATTACTTTTAATGCAGTCTCTTCTTGATCTATAGCCACTGATGCTTTGGCTTGGTACCTCTTATTGTAACATCACTCACTCTTCTGTCCCTGACTTGAGGCGTGGAGAATGCAGAATAATTTAGTCCTCCCCAGTATAGTTTGTTAAGAATCATTTGGCCATGTGACTTCTCCAGCCTCTCTGATCTTTAGAGTTCTATGGTTATGGAATAACACGTGCACAGGACCACATTGCTACTGGGCCTTAGCATCTCACAGGTGAGAGTAATAACTCACTCTCCCTTTCTCAAAAGGTTACTCTGGGGATAGACTATATGATAAAACATCTTGGGTGTACTAGAAAGATCAGAGCTGCACAGATGTAAGATGCTAACATTAACAATTAGGTATATTAATAAATTCTAATTTGGGGGTTCTTAGTCACTTTTAAAAAACCATGACCATTTTGAAGTCTTATTTAATCCTGTCATTGAACACCTTTCCACTTAATGACCCTTATGAACTCAAATAATATTTGAATAATCAAAGGGAAAAAGTAGAACGACAACGAATGATTTCAAGGAAATTCCCATTGACTATCATGCATTCTTTCACGCTTAAATGTGTGTCTACGGATATTTCCAATCCCAGCCTCCTAAATGGTTGGTATTGGTGTAATAATTAGGCAGAGTGGTTAAGAGTGTAGACTTGGGGCTTGGACCCCTGCTCTTTCACTTACTAGGTATATAACCTTGGGCAAGTCATGTAACTGCTCTGTGCCTCAGCTTTCTCATCTGTAAAAATGATAAGAATAATAACTAACTGAATTTGGTAGAATGTTTAAAATAGTATTTGGCACAGGCAAAACACGTACGCTATTATTTACTACTTACATGAATTATTGATCACTGCATAACAATATTACCACAAACTGAGTGCTTAAAATAATACATTTATTGTCTCATGGTTTCTGGGAGTCAGGAGGCCAGGCATGGCTTCCCTACGTCCTTGGCTCGACAGGCTGAAGTCAAGGTGTCTGCAGTGTCATCTGAGGTGTGACTGAAGAAGCGTCCTTGCAGGTTGCTAAAATGAGGATCTCACCTTTTTCTTTATTTTATTATTACTATTGTTTTGTGCTTTTTGCCCAAGGCCACTCTGAGCTCCTTGCTTCAGGGATCGCTCCACGTAGAAGCTCACACCATGGCAGCTTGTTTCTTCAAAACTGGCAAGGGAGAGAGAGTCACATACAATCACAGACATCCTGTCACCTCTGCCCTAACTTATTAGCCAGAAGAAACTCACAGGTCCTGTCCACACACAAGGGGAAGGAACCACAGAAGAGTATGAATACTAGAATCATTGGGGATCACAGTAAAGTCTGTCTTCCATAGCACTTGATTTTCTCAACCCATTCATCAATGTACTTCAGATAAGAGAGATGTATATGCACGTCTGTTCCTCCTAGGATTACTGAGAACTTAATCCAACCTCATCATTGAAATTGTGGTTATCAAAGATGGGTAAAGCACATTGCTAAAATTTGTCCCCATCCGATCACAGGCTCCTCAAGGGCAGAAAACCTTTCAGTTGATGCCAACATTGTTGAAATATTAGTCACAAAATTGCTTTGGCCATGTATTATATATGATACAAACTCTTGATGAGAGACCTAAATACTTCCTTTCCCCTAGGAGTCCATAGTTCTGTTGTTACTGTAGAAGTGCATTGGATGGAAACAAATTCACTCAGTTATATAAATTTGGTATTGATTATATATACAAGCAGGTAGATAAATAGAGAAATAAAGGTTCACATTTAGAGGGAACACTCTTCTTTCTTTTAAGAAGTAAAGAATATTTCCTGGGGATAAAGTCCTTGATGATTGCTTCTTCATGACCACATGA
This sequence comes from Lyroderma lyra, assembly GCA_004026885.1. Classification (NCBI taxonomy): domain Eukaryota; kingdom Metazoa; phylum Chordata; class Mammalia; order Chiroptera; family Megadermatidae; genus Lyroderma; species Lyroderma lyra. Next base: position 188,514 of record PVJL010001273.1, on the reverse strand, counting down.
TGAATCCTTGTGATCCTTGCATTTTCCCTCCAGACTCTTACAAACCATCTGCTCATGGCCTGCCCCTGCTGGCCTCTTCAACATGACCTCAGGTCGCTGTCCCCCTTTCTCATGATGCTCCAGCCAGATTGGCCTTCTTTCAGTGTCTCACACTCACCAAGCTTTTCTGCTTCGGGGTCTTGGAAATACAGTTTTCTCTGCATGGAACATGTCTTCCCAAGTTGTGTACATGGCTGGCCCTTTCTTAATATTCGGACCTCACCTGAAATATCCCCAGAGAGACCTTTCCTGAGTTCACAGTCTAAACCTCCCTCTTGTCCTCCCACAAATCCACACATCACAGGAGTTCTTAAGCTTTCCTATGCATCAAATCCCCTGGAGAACTTACTAAAATACAGATTGGCGTGTCAGAGTTTCGGATTCAGTGGGGTCCATGAATTTGCATTTCTAACAAGTTCCCAGGGCCACATTTCGGGAACCACTGGTTTATCACATCATCCCATTTTATTTTTCTCATTGCACTCATCACATACTTTCTATGTATTTGTTTACTTATTTGTTAGAGTTTAGGGCCTACAAACATAAGGATAGTATAACAAGTTATTAGAGCAGTGCCTGGGTGCCTGGCGTATGGCTTCTATGTGATGAGTGAACAAACAATACAGAGGTTGAAACAGGAGGAAATTCTACTAGGATGCATATTAGGTTTTGGAGTTGAATTGGAGGATTCATTTTTGTTTGTGGCTTCACAAATAGATATTAAAGATTGCCTTAAAATGTATATTTTAAGCTTTAAGTTAAAAAGTGAGCTTTTGTGACCTTATTTACATATAACACTGGGTAGCCATAACGCTCATATGGGGACAAGTGTATCATTTATATTGCATTATTTGTATTATGTTATTATGCAATATAAGGGCAAATATAATAGTAGGCAGGTTAAGTTTATAAATAGTATGTAGCTGTGAACGCACTTCAATGAAAATATTAAGCTCAATATATTTTAAACTAAACAGGATAGGCTTTAATTTTATATTTTAAAAGTGTCTTTTTCTCTCGTTTTGTGCTTTCTTCTTTCCTTGTCTCACAAGAAACCAAAACTTAATGTTTTTATCCCAACTGCAAATTTACTACATATCTATTTTTCTATCCCTGGAGTATTTCTGTCATTTTCTTTCATTATATTATAACTGTAACATTTTCGTTAGCACACATTCATCACCAATTACCCACAATACCTGTGGACACCACATGCAGAATGGAAATCTTAAATGAGCAGTCTGATTAAGTAGAGTTGGTATATGCTAATTATGAGGAACACGCCTTTCAAAAAGGAGAGGCCAGAAAATCTATATACAGACCCAAAGGAACTGCAGAATTGGCTTTTGCCAAAGGGTGTGCTGTGTTGGTTGTGCACACGTATCATCAAATGAAGTGGAGACTGGGCACTTACTCCTGTGATTTCAACCGCGACTACCCAGATACCAGCTCACGACTTCAGTGGTCCAAGTTGAAGTGGTGACCAGGTGAACCTAATACCTTTCAGTCCTCACCTCCATCTATATTGAAGAGATATTACCAGTGGGCAAAATGCAAATACTTATGCTCATGTCTAACAATTTCAGCATGTAGCCAGTGCTTATACCCTTCTTCATCTCTGCGTGGATAGTTTGTTTTTTTTTGCTTTTTGGTATGTGGGTAGCTCCCTGACTAGGAAGCGAACCCAGGCCACAGCGTTGACAGCGCCAGCGCCGAAGCCTTAAGCCACTGCACCACCAGGGAACTCCCAAAAATGTGGGAAACCACATTTATTTTGTTTGTTTGTTTGTTTTTCTTTGTATGTGGATAGTTCCCTGGCCGGGAATCGAACCCAGGCCACAGTGCCAACAGCACCAGCGACAAAGCCTTAAGCCACTAGGGAACTTCTGCATGGATAGTTTTTAATTGACTAAATTGTAAAGCAAAGTCACAAAATCATAGGTGTTATAGTAAGAAATGGCCCTAGAGATCACCTTTTAAAGTCTCTCTTTTAAGAGATAAGGATATTGACACATTGATAAGTAAAGTGATTTCCCCAAGGTCACACAGAAAGTTATGGCAGAACTAGGACCATGCTCATGCATCCTCAGTGCTCTTTGCCTCTGGCACACTTTTCTCCCCTTGTGCCATATTCCATTTATTGCAAGGTGACTTAGAGAAAACACACTTGACATAAACTACCATGAATTTTAAACTATGTGAGAAATCAATTAATAATTATATACATATATGTAATACTTCCATAATTTCATATTTCAATGTGAGTTGTATTGGGACTAAATTGTGTCCCTCTACAACCTCCTAAATTAATATGTTGAAGCCTTAACCCCAACTGCGACTATATTTAGAAATAGGGCCTTTAAGGAGGTTATTAAGTTTAAATGAGGTCATAAGTATAACGCTGTAATCCAATAGTATAACACTGATGTCCAATAGGATGAGGAAGAGATGCCACATGGAGGAAAGGTCATGAGAGGGCACAGCAAGAAGACAGCCATGTACAAGCCAAAGAGAGAGGCCTCAGGACAAACCAAACCTGCCAACACCTTGATCTTAGACATCCAGCTTCCAGGACTGTGAGAAAATAAGTTTCTGTTGTTTAAGCTGCCCAGCCTGTAGTGCCGTGGTATGACAGCCCTAGGCAGACTGGTCAGGGCTTGTTGCTATACCTAGAGAAACCTTTAAAAGTGAGCCCAATTTTTACCTTGTTTCTGCCACTAAATGCTAAAAATAAAGATGTCACATTTTGCCCACAGGATGGTGGTTGTTTTGGTAAATAACTACAACTCTCAAACAATCTTTATGAATAAGAAATACGATTCTATTGGGTTGTACTCAAACATCACAAGTGAATTCCTGCCATCACTATAAGAAGGCCACATTCAATAGTTCATCTCTTGGGACCAATCCATTCTTTCTTCATCTTCTCTCTCCAGTCTCTACCACACTGAAGTTGTTTTTACAGTCTTTTTCTTTTCTTTTCTTTTTTTTTTAAGAGTAAAAGAAAGTGAGGGTAGATAAAGGAGTAGAGGTCTGTGTTTCTTAAGGAGAAATTGTAGCTACAGGTAAAAATAAGTGAACAGAATTCTACCCCAAATTGGTTTGGAAAATCACCACCAATTTCAGTACCTTGGTGTGTGGAATATTGGATTTGTAATGTTATGCCTTTCACGCTCTTGTTATCTATCATGCACACGACTCATACCTTAATTTCATGAGTGATTCACCAGAATAAATGTGGTCAGAGCAAGTTTTGAGATGAGCTGACTGCTGTCTTTCCTCTTGGTTGTGAGTTAAAAGAAACTTCCTAATGACAGAGGCTGCTTTGAGTTAGCCACCATCTGATTCTGGCTCCCTGTTTTCTACCCCATGATATTTAACTTTTTCATCTGGTTTTTCATGTTCCTCTGCTTTTCTGTCCCACCCAATTCACCCAGACTAATGTCACAGGTCTTCTCAGCACCAATTCCACCCATAAGGCTTGCTCTGCCTGGTCCCCTTCTCAAAAATACCCTTTATCTAAATTCTGCCAGTTTTCAAAGCTCATCTTATGTCTTATCTCTTCTGAGAAAGCCATGGAGATAATAATCCTAATATTTGCTTTTCTCAAAGTGCTTTTGCAATTTGTCATTACCACATAATTAGTATCTTATTATACACTCTTTGATCCATAAATTATCTGTTTTTAACTCTATGCAATGCTGGTAGTCCTTCATAGAAAAAGAATTAGGTGTTTTAGAAATAGACGAATCTGGGTTGAAATTCCAAACTTGCCATTCATAAGCTAAGTGACTTGGGTAAGTTATTTAACCTTCCTAAGTCTTAAGCTTTGTCCGTAAACAGGGATAATAGCAACTATGTTCTAGTGTTCTTGTAAAAATTAAGTTAAATGAGATCATGTATATGGTGTGCTCCTTTCATGTATATTAGTCTTTTTCTTACCACTGTTAATAATATTAACACTTACACAGACTTTTTTGATCTACGAAACACTTTTCTTATGTATTTTATAATTTATGAACTCTTTCCTTTGTGGGATGACTCTAAGACTCTCTGTGGATGGGAATTAAGTTAACTATGTTTTTCATACTGAACAGCCAGAGGCATACAGGAAACACTGTCCTAACTGGGCAGTTTCAAGTGTAAGGCAGGCTGAAACTTCAATTATTGTCTATAGAAGAGAAGGAGACAGCTAGAAGCAGTGGAAGGAAGCTGGGAAAGCTAATGAAGTACAAAACTGACTTCTTGAGGGACTATGCACAGAGTCATCATTTGATCAAGGGTCAGTACTCTAACAGGTCTAATCTGGTGGGTGAAAATAAGAAATTAGAGTCTTAAGGGCACTTATTGTCAAAAGTCATTTGGATGACAGGACACTTTCAGGACACCAGCCCACTTAAAACAGATGGCATGAAGGTAAGTCCCAAGTAACAGGGTCCGTGTGGCTAACCCTTGGAAGATTTACACAGTGAATCATCTGGCTCTAGTCAAGCTCTGGGATCCAGAATAGAGTCCTATTTCCAATAGAATAGAAGTGGACGGCATGGCCAAAGTGAAGAAGACCAGAAAAGGCTAGAACTCACAGGCCAGATGTGTGCTCTTGATAGACAAACCAGAGATAGATCCATGGTAACAAGACTAAAATCAGGTCCCACCAGCTGGTCACCTGGGCTTTGTTCTGTTCCTATTGCCTGTGGTCCTTTGAAAGCAGCTGACCACCTGGTAACCTTGGCTAGAAGTCCAAGTCAAAGTAATAAGCACTAGCCCTTGACTCAGGAACGGGCCAGACTTCTCTCTCACTTAGCCTTTTGCTCTCCTTGTCTCTACAGGCCTTAGAGCCCCTCTGCATCTCTCTCCTTCCTCTTTGGACAACTCATTTTAACTGCCTTTTCAGGCTTAGCCCCTCACGTTATGCACATCCAAACATGAACCTTGACCCTGCAAACATGCATTTAGTTGAAAGGAGTGTCTAGCACTCTTGGAAAAGGTGTTGTAGCATTTGCTTCCAGCCCTGGCCATGGTACCCTTTCCCTCTAGTTAGAGCCAGCCTTCTGGATAGGCCAAGGCTTGCCCTTTTCTGGTTTGGTCCAGAACTGGTCAGGGGGTGGGATAAGGACTGGCTGAGATGGCTGGAGAGAACATTAGTGACTCCAGCTGGGAGAGCCAGGGCAAGGTCAAAACTGACAGGCAGATAAAAAGCCATCTTGATTCATTTGTTGGGAAACAACCATGAACTTCGGAACAATTCTGCCCTTGAGAATGGGGGTGTTTAATTATCAACTTCAGGCTCTTGCCTTGGCTAGGTTCCTTAACAGCTAAAATGGGCCATCTGCTTAACTTTGCATGCCCACTTGCTTGCTGGAGGAATTGTCTGTCCATGCTTCCTCCTGGCTAAACTCACAGAGGAAAGAATTAAAGATGCCCAGGAGCTTTTCCCAATCTCTTTGAAAAGGATCAAAAGACTTCACTCTCTGGAAATGTGTTTTCCTTCTTAGTCCTTAGTCGATTTGGGGGAAGTTTCCAACATTTTCTTTGGCTTTATTTTCCATTCCGTAAAATGGGAATGGCCTACTGAGTTCCACAGTGTAGGCAGAATACCCTTACTGGGAAGGATACCTTGAGCCAAATTTAAATCATCACTGAGGGACATGTATCCTCACAGATAAGAAGACTTTCAAAGTAATAGCTCCATACTGGAACACTTAAAGAATGGTTCCCCTCCCCCTCTGTGCTGCAGACCGCTACTCCTGCGCTGCCCGTGATGCTAACCACATTCCCATTCCATACAGAGTACTTCCAGCACATTTAAACGATGTCTCAAGTCTTGAATTCTACAAATTCTAAATAAAAGCCAGGACTTTAAAACAGTACAGTTGGAGTAGGGCAAGGTTCAGAAAAAACTTTCATTGGCTCCACATTTTGCATTGCCTAAAGTCAGAATTTCCTCCTCAACTGCCAGTATCCTTCCCAGTTTTTCCCCAAAGTAACTTTCCAGCTTTATTCCTTTCACTCTCTTCTGAGTGATTGTATCAACATAACATACCAACACCCCCCAGAAAGCCAAGTGCCCTCCCTCTCCCTAAATGAGACGTTCAAGTATAGTGTTTCATTTCTTGTTAAGGAGATTTTAACATACCCATACCAACTTGAGAGACTTCACTCTGACACCAAGAATCGCTTCTGAGTGAGAAGTTCTGGCACAGAGAACATTTTAAGATGGTCTGCATTGAGGAAAGGTCTTGCCTTGGAGCAGAAGCTGCTACTTCTGAAACCCTACAAAAATTATTTCAGTTTTCACAGAGAAAGTTCTATGAATGTCTCTTTCTAGAATTCTCGTCGAACTCTATGAAATAGAACATAGCGCTACTCACAGAACTGCTCCTTCTGGCATCAACCACCTTGTCCCACCCAAGCTCCAAACTCAGAACTAAAACAGACTAAAGTACTCAACGAGTTTTTAAGGCCCTTGTAATATTTGACTCTGGGGGTCTGGGTCCCCCTTTGTAAGGGTACACTCACAAGTGTGTGTGTATCTGTGTGTGTGTATGTGTGTGTGTATGTGTGTATAGTGTTCATGTGTGTCAGCAGTTGTGTATGGTTCGTGTTTGAATGGTTGGTAGGTATGTTTTCATGCATTTGGCCAGACCTTCATGATCTGTATATGCCATATCGCCTGCTGTTCCTAATCCTGGGACCTACCCTAATTCTTGGAGTTCTTGCCCCATTTTTCATTGTAGGATAACAAGTATCTTGACTGTAATCTATTAATTGAATAATTGAATAAACTTGTTTCCCACCAGCGCGAGCATATTGTTTGCACACAGTGTCATCCTGGGCCCTCCAGCTATGGAAGGCCTGCCAGATATGTTTATTAAACCCCCTGTGCTTGGAAAGAACACAGAAAACTGTCATCTAGAGCAATACAAAAGTGCCTATCTCAGCTGGAGATCTCACTGTTATGAATAAAGGAAGAGTTTGTGGTACAGTTTTGAGATGTAAAGAGAAAAAGCTTCCCCATGGTGCAAATGTGTTGTAACCCTCAGGCGAGAAAAAATATTGAATTGTTGCTGGCAGTACAATGTAATTATTGAGTTAGCAGCAGCTGTATTTCTAAGCTTCTTAAGGTAAAAATCACATTAATTTGGCCTTCTCCAAAGGACATTCTGGGTTGTTAAATGGAACCGTTGAAACATTTTTCACTAATGAACCCAGCCAATGAGCAGCCATTTCCATTTACGTCAACTACCGGACAAGCTGGCAGTGAAAAAGGAGATAGGCTACTGTGGAGGCTGCCTTTGTTAGCTTGAGGCCACACTCTGCCTTGGGATGTGTTTTCCAGACCCCTGAGGTGCAGGCATTTGACCTAGGTGATCACTGAGTGGGAGGCATGTTGGAAATCGTGGTGTTGTACTCAGAAAATCAAGTGGGTCAGAACTTGGCCTCTTCCTTTAAAAGGGTGGAACTCATGAAGCACCCTCTGGGATGATGGGCATGAGCCGTGAGCTTTCCAAGATGCTATCTTCTAGAAAGACAAAACACTCAGCTCCTGAAAAATGGTGGCTTTCGTGTTCTTTCCCTCTGATTCCTCAGGGTTTAAGTCATTTCTGAGTCACTGCAGATAACGTCCTTAAATGACACTACCTCTGCCAGGCAGAGGAAAGAGCCAGTGGTGATCTGCGATCCAAACTCAGATTTGGGGTCATTCTCTCGTAGTCAGGTATCACTGTACATTACTCCTGCAGTGGGGCTTTCCTTGAAATGTCAGTGGGAAGAAAAAAAATGTGTGCTTCCTGTGGTTAACTCCGGCCAGGCTGTGGGGGCCTGGTAGCTTCATTCCATGTGCTTTGTCTCTTGGATACGGAGAGGATGATTTTCTTGGCAGCCAGGTCAAAGTCCTTTGTTGTTTCCTCCTCCTTCCTCTACTGGGTGGGATCAGGGCACTGTGCTCAACAAAGGAGATTAGTGGGTAAGGAAGTAAGGTTGAGGGTCCCTTGACTTACTGTGCTTCAGTGTCATTGTACTAATTGATTCAAGGAAGCAGTGTGGTGTAGTGGGAAGAGCCGACTTTTAAGCCACATTGGACTAGATTTACATTCCTTAGACCTGTAGATACAGGTGAGCCATTTCACCTTCCTGAGCCTCAATTTCAACACCTATAAAATAATTTTAAAATGCCTAATTTGTAAAGGTTAGATATAATTGTTTATAAAGAGACTGGAATCATATCTGTCAAACAGCAGAACCAATAAATTCAGTTATTGCTGGGCTTTTTTTTAATTGATAAAAGAAGAACATATCTAAAAGATCCAAAAGAGTGAATCCAGTTTGTCAGGATGTTTACCTTGCGAGAAGCCTCATGAACATATATTTTTGAGGAAGGCCATGAGGTTCTGTGTCAGTTTGGAGCAAATGGAACTTTGTTTTTAAAGTTCCTCCTGCCCTCTGGCATGCTGCTGACCCTTAACCCATGCATGAGTCAGAGGATGACTATTCAGCAGACCTTGAGCTTCAAAGACAGGAGTGCATCCCGTGCTGTATACAGGATGCTTCTGTGGCCTTTGGCGGGAGGTAACCCTTTTGTTTGCGTGTGTGTGTGTGTGTGTGTGTGTGTGTACATATATGTATGTATATGCATGCTGTCTGAAAAAAATCCAACCATAAATGCCTCTATTTTCCATATTACATGGCTGGATACTCTCCAAACAGCCCATATATAAAAGAGCTTAAAGGTAAGTTTTCAGAAGTGTTTTTGAAATATAAACTCTTTAACATCAATATTGGACTTGATGGTTAGTGGGATTTTTTTTTCTGTTTCTATGATTCATTTTATTTATTTATGTATATATTTGTATAGTTGGTATACAATATTATATTGGTTATATTAGTTTCAGATGTACAATATAGTAATTTGACATTTTTATATCTTACAATGTGATCATCCCATTAATTCTAGTAATCATTGGTCACCATGCAAACTTATCACAATATTATTGATTATATTCCTCTTCCCCTTTTTTACTTATCCTTTCTTCCCCTTCCCTCTGGCAACCATTCCTTTGGTCTCTGCTTCTGTGAGTCTGTTTTTGTTTTATTTTGTTTGTTTAGATTCTATATATAAGCAAATTGGTGCAACTACTATGGAAAACAGTATAGAGATTCCTCAAAAAACTAAAAATAGATCTACCATATGACCCAGCAATTCCAATTCTGGGTTAGAGGTTTTATTGGAGAGGTGCTCTATGTAGTCAGGATATTCCTCCGGGCTGAGGGAAGGAACTATCCAGAGTTGTAAGAGATGATAGAAAAAAAGAGAGTGAGACTGACAAAGGAATGAATCTTTCATTTGTGAAACAAACTTTTACAGAACTCCAGAAAATTGAATTTCTACCCTCAGCTCATTTTCCTAAGGGGAGAGAGAAACTCTCCAGGACTTGTGATAGATGCAATACTTGGGTGTTTCAATACTGTATGATACATTCTTAGAAGCTAGTCCCCTGGATAACATAAGGTCTTGTCATGTGGCAGACCACTTAAAAACATTGCTTATCTATTGATCTCAATGACCCTGCATCCTTATTTTAACAATGGACAAACGATGTTTCAGAGAGGTGAAATAATCTGCTCACTTTCACACAGCTCCTAACATTTGACTACCAATTTTGAACATTCCTCCATATCATACTGTCTCTATTAGAGCACAAAGACAGTATTTTTTTTCATCCTTACATCTTGCTTGGAGCTTCCCAGCATACTTTGCAGCATGAATGTAACAATAGTCCACTCTCAAGGGAACAAAAGCTGGGATAACTGTGTTATGTACTTGGTATTATTTGCATAGCCAAATAAAGCTATCTTGCTACAGATGTAACCTTCGATAATTTATTGATGTAAAAGTGGCCTCAGGTACCAGGTTTTTGGCAGCTGTTACACTGTCAGAGTACACTGTAGAACATGGCATCCATGAATATTTTATGTGGAGAAGAAATGGAAAAATACACCTTTCAAAATATCAATTCCCAGCCCTGATCTTCATTACTGAAATATGAATCGAATCCCATCTCTGAATTTGATCAACCAAAACAATGCAAACTAAGCACTCCTTAAATTAGGTTTCAGCAGTGAATTGATTTGAACCCTAATTTTTGTTGAGCCCATTAGCTGTTTATGTCAGCTCATCCTTAGTGGTGGGTTAGTGACCTCAATGATATGTTGGAAGCTACCGCCTTAACTGTCAATAGGATTGGCTTGGCCCTTTATCCTTCAGCAGCAGATAAATAGAGCCCCATTCAGTAGGTTCATTGTGTAGGGATTTATTGGAGTTTTATTTATGCAGATTTGGAAGCAGTTGGAGATCATCAACATCTAATACATCCTCTGTCAAATATTTCTCTTCCATTGTTGGGTTATTAAAATATGGGTTGGGAGGTTGGGGGATTCTCTCCTTTTTAGAAGCAAATACTTTTTAAAAAATATGCAAAAGGGCATCTTTTATTTGTATTTTTTTGGTATCCAGGGTACCTCTGAGTAGTAAATTTTTTATCTGTAGCCTGTCCTCAAAACTGAAAACCAATTCTCCATTTCTCTAGGGCTTAGCTTTTCATCATTTGAAGATCAGTAGTTACATAATTTGGACCCATTGAGGGAAGTAGAATGATATCAGTTCAAAAGTACTGGATACCTGTGCAGCATTTTGCAAGATATTGCAGGAGTCTGTGAGCTTTCTACATAACTACACAGGCATATTGCTGAGTACTTTACAATATGAATTCCTACAATTTGCAGGAATTTGCCACACTTTTCAGGAGATCATACTAGGTAAGTGCTTCATTTTTATCTCAATTGGTATGATTTTGTGCTTTCATCATATTACTGCATTTAGGTTTTGCATACTTGGAGGTTTACATTTTTTAACCAATATTTAATTCCATCTCCTCTGATGAGCAGCTGCCTCAGCCTAGCTATATCTTTAATTGATAATCTCTTCAACTGTATATGCTAAATTGCAATTCCATAATCTACCTAAAGAGATAGACAGTTTAATCAATGTACAAGTTACTTTACTTACTTTAAAGAAATGTCTTTCAGACTTAGTAAACACTATTAGGGAAACATGGAGTGTTTAACTTAAGTGACTTATGTTTCCTCAAATGAAGCCCTTAAATTCATTTAACTAATGTAATACTTACATGACCCTTAAAATTTTTTGTGTAAAGTATGCTTTTGTTTTCAGTATGACATAATTCAGCAAGATTCCTTGAAGACAGATTAAAAGGTACACCCTTGTTAGCAGCTGTTAAACCCTCTGGTACTATATTAGGGTTTTAAATTTAGAATGCTTAGCACACACTCCCACCCCCACCAATAATATTTGCTATAATCTAAAATGTATTTATCAAAAAAGAATGGTTTAATGAATATTACACGTAATATTTCAGAACTAAAACTCCATATTTTTTTAAGACATGTAAGTAAAGGGAGTGCCAAATAATTACTGGGTTTTATGGATAAGCCCAGAAGCGTTCATTAAACTTTCAGAGTTACCTAACCTTGTAGCCCTATGTGAGTGCATATGCTGGGAGAGTAATGTTTAGCACACTTCGTGTCCCCCCGTGACTGCCCCTGCTTCACTGAGAAGGTAGTAACTTTTTGTTTAACTTTTTTGCGCCCCAGTTCTTGTAACTAACTGGTGCAGAGGCAGAATTAAAACTCAAGTCTTTCCACAATTGTGTCTTTCTTGACTGCTCTGCTTCAGCACTGATATATAACTGGACAAATCAAGCACAAATATCCAGTCTATTCAATTTTAGAAGAAGAGCAAAAACATTGCCCTCTTTCCTACCAACTGGTGAGCTTGAGTTTTCACACAGAGTACCATGGTATTTGGTTTGATCAGGAGCAATAAAGCTTCAAGGTGTTGGAAAAGATCATTAATTATTAGAGTCTCTTTCCCTGGAAGAATAATGAACTGAATTTTTCCTGGGAGACCCAGCTTCAATATTATTTTTCTTTTGTTCTCATAAATTTACTGGTACTGATCAGGTAATGGATGCAAACTTTATATCTCAGAAATATAGTACTTAACAATAGGATTTCTTTAAGTGGCAAGAATCCTTAATGGACTGAAACTATTGTTTAATTCAGAAAATAGTTAATCAATACTCACACACACACAAAAATCTATCTCTAGCAGCTCCAAACTCCCACCATTAGTCAAAATTTGAGTTAAGCCACTGAAAAGCTCTCCTTTAAGTGTCAATACAATCATAATAATAATTACCATTTGTTGAATGCCTACTGAGGGGCAGACTAGGTGCTTTACATACATTATATCTTTAATCCCCATGGCTGTCATTCAAAGTCTGCATTATTATCATTATTCTAAAGATAAGGATAAGCAACTGCCTAAGGCCACACAGCTAGTAAGCCCTAAAACCAAGGCTTGAATCCAGGTCTCCGTGTTTCTGAAGCCTTTTCATTTCTCTGTAAGATGGAGTAATGAATGCATGAAGTTATGCTGATCAATGAGATTGAGTCCACATTACTTTAAAACTGATGCAGATCCTGAAATAATGGCCCCAGGGAAGATACCACAAAACAGATACAGTAGACTCTCAGTTAACTGGCACCCATAGGGATTGGTAGGTGCCAGATAAATGTAAGTAGACTCTCCATTAACCAGAACTCAAGCAACTGGCACTCTCAAGCAACCAACAAAGACTCTTTGCTGGTTGCTTGAGGTTTTGCTGGTTGCTTGAGAGTGCCAGTAACTAGAGTTCCAATTAACAGAGAATCTACTGTACAATGGTGGAGTGTAAAGACTTCGTGTCCTTCATGGAAGACAACGACTTTGCCTTCCTCACTCCGTGTTTTGCATTCTTTGGTCTGCCAGGGTAGAATTGGCTCTTTTGGGTCAGTCAGTCAATTTCTCTTCATTCAAATATATGCTTTGATGTAGAACCAAAGTCTGAGAATTGCAATAGCATCTGGTGACAAAGAATTAACAGCCAGTCACCACCTGTCAGGCATTCACAGATGACCACAGCTGAGCCCACATGGGCTTGTGTCAAAATGCACCCCACCCAGGCAGTATTGCCCTGGGGTGACCAGGACTCCCACCTTCTGTGCGGTGATTCTGTGTAGGGCATAAGGTTTTCCACCAAACTTGTATTGGGTTTCATAAGCATGACCAGAGTCCACAAGTGCCCTCATGCCGTATCCCCCACAGGGGTGTGGTCATTTGTTTGTAAGCATTTTGCAGCTTGTGCCACATGATGGCTGGAGGTTTAGTAATGATTCTGGCCTCAGTACTTGCAGTTCCACAGACCTGCCTCTGGACTTTTGTACATACTGATTCTTCTTTCTGGATTTTCTTTCCCTCTGTTCTTTACTAGGTCAATGCCTCCACATCCCTCAGGACTTGGCTTAGCTGTTGCCTCCTCTGACCCACCCTCAAAGCTGGATTTAGTGATTTCTATATGTCCCCAATGCCTGCTCTTCTTGCAACAGTTAGCACTAATCTGAAAATGGCATTTTAAATGATCTTTCTCTCCTAGAAGGCTAGGATCACTGAAGGCAGGGACTTAGACACAGTAGTGCAACTAGTTAAGATGAACTCTGGAATCAGACAAAACTAGTTTTAAATCCTGATTTTAGCATTTACTTACCTACTTAACTTTGGGTAAGATTAACCTTGAATTAAAGAAACACCCAGAGCTTCAGTTTCCTCACCATTAAGACTGTGATAACAATAAAAACTATCTTGTTGAATTGTTTTGAGGATTAATGGAAATAATGAACATAAAGTACTTAAGACAGTACTTGGTACATAATACATGTGTAATAAAAGGGTATAGATATTCTATTATATTAATTGTTGCCTCACATTTCCTAGCATAATACGTACTTAATAAGTGTATTTGGAATTCAGGTTGTACTAGAGAGCTTATAAAAGGACAGAGCAGTTGACTACATTTAATATGAAGTTTCACAGTTGGATGTCTGCAGGGTCTCAGGTCATTTGTTGTCTGTTTCTGTGCTACTGTGAAGAATTGATAATTGCTTGTTTAGCACCAAATCCCCCATTTATCATTAATAGCTCCCTGTCTTTTTGCTCTAAATTAGCAAAAGAGGAAAGAGTAAGACATACAGAAGCTGCAATCGAAGATCAAACCCAAGGTCTAGCAAGGGCCCAAAGGACATATCAATGAGCTCATCATCCTCAGATATGTCAACCAGGCTGCAAACTCCAAGAGACAGAGTTGTAATTTTTGTTCACTATGGCATTGCCAGCATATTGTATGGGTCTGACACACAGTACAAACTCAATAAATATTTGCTGAATGAAAGTAGTAAACATATCTGAAAGGTTTGCATCAGCCTGATTTCTATTAGGAATCATTTAGCCTTGTAATTCACTTTGATCAACTTTTGAAACATTTTGCTTAAATTTGCATTATAATACCCGAAGTGATCCAAGCAGTGAGCCTGCTTTCATCTTACTCAACTTCTAAAAGATTCCCTCTTCTATTATTTTCAGGGTTTTGGTGAACATCTTACATTAACCATGCTAATTATGCTTTATAGATTGTTTTCATGTACCTCTCTGTAACGGCCTTTCTGGGCTGAAGTGACTGAAACGTTTAGACGTGCCCATGCATAGTATCCCCATCTCATTTCAGTTATATCAGTTCAATCCTACACTTACAGGATGCACTTAAGGATACCCCTAATGCTAGGCACTGTGCAAAGTGCTGGGAATACTGAGACCTTGCTCTGGTCCAATTACAGTCTTCCTTGGGTGGGGGTAGTGATCCAAACCTCCCTCCAGGTGCAGCACATTTTAGGATAAGGTCATAGTTTGTTTGAGGTTTTGTTCTTAATCACCTTTTCGGAGATGCTGGATTTGTATTGGCTGCTTGGATTGCCTCTGTATTGCTATCTTGCTCTGGTGCTTCTCCCCTTGTTCAAGAGTTACACTCATCCCCAAAAACCCTGCAAGGGGAAGCAGCATTATCTCAAGAGTCTCATTGTATTTTCTACCTCCTTGGTTGTGTAGCCTCTGGTTTTCTCTTTCTAAGGGTCCAGGGGCCCAGTCCTTGCTCTGTTTCTGCATGATACCATGGGGAGCATTGGAGTTGGAGTTAAAAGACTCAGGTTCCAGACTTCATTCTGTTGCATAGTCATTGCATGACCTTTGGCAACATATGTAAACTCATGTGTTTCTTTACCTGAAAATGAGGTTAATATCTACCTCAGAAGTTTTCCATGAGGATTAAAGGAGACTACACGTAATAACACTTTATAAATGGTAAATATAATCAACATAAACTATTTATTATCATCTACAATAACATTTAGAGGATTTATGTGGATACACTGGGCCATCCAATCTTCTAGAATCTCAAAGAATTGGGCAACTGGAGTTCAAATTTTCCAGTCTCTCACTGAGAATTTGATTTAATGATCAGATGTGTTTAAAGATTAATAGAACTGCCTATGCAAAAGCAATGTCTATTTCTTGAAGACAAGAAACTTGTTTTCATGAGTTTATAGTTGGTAATGAAGAAATATTAAAGAAACAAAAGAAGAGATCTTAATCAACAATTTTATTTGATTTTCCCCAGCTCATGCTGTAGCTGGCTAAGAAAGAATAAAGAATGTTCTCTCTCAACAATTTATTCTATAAATGTGTAAATTAGCCAATATTATAATCAGCAAATATTTATTAGATGTTTGTTTTGCAGGTACTATGCTATTTATCTAGGTGTAGTTTTCTAGTTGTTAAATTAAGACATATATATATTAATTCAAAAGAATAAAATTCTCCATCTAAAAAGCAAAAATACAGAGTTAAATAAATCTCTGAGTATGGAAAAATAAATAAGACATGAACCCTGTCTTCCAGGCATTTATAATTTAGTTGGGAAGAGAGATAAGTAAACAACTCATGGTAATACAAACCAAATTAATACAAAGATAAATAAAACTTCAAAAACCACACTATGACATATTAATAGTAAGTTATTGTGATTGGAGCACTTGGGAGGCAGTAAAGAAAGGTAAGAAGAATACTGAAGAACAACAATACGTCTTATGAGAGAGAGAATTAGACAAAGCATGAAACGAATAGAATGTTACATGTTAATTATGCCTCAATAATAAAAAAGCCATAATTTTTTAATAAAAATTCTTGAATTTGAAAAAGAAAAAAATATTAGAAAAGCAATTCCCATTTTAATAAACTCTCTTTGGTTAATGATTTTTTATCTTATCTTTAAGAAAAAATAGGATTATTGTACTGAGAACAGAGTGAGAAAAAACAGCTATTCAGAATAAGGTGGAGAACATTCTTGGCTGAGTCAGGCTGTGCCTGGTCGGTGCACAGAGTGAATTTGGCAGAGGGTTGGGGCACGTTAGCGGAGAGGTGAGAAGTGCTGTGTGTAAGATACTTTGAAGTTCATTTATGGACTGCTTTCTTTACACAAAAAAAGAAAAATAGACTTTATTTTATGAATGATGGGGATCTAAAGAGGTTTGGAGGAAGAATTGTGACATAATTCGGGGCGGGGTAGGGAGGCAACATTGGTGTCAATGTAAAGACTGGATTTAAAAGACAAGGTGAAATGTCAAAGGTGCGAAATTATGAGAGAGGAGGAAGAGAATTAAAGCTCATCAAGGGGCAGTTTGTGCTTCTCAGATTGGCGGACCATCATATGCCAATACAGTGGCCATCATATCAGTGTCTGCTTCTTATGCTTCAGTTTCAAACCAGATCAGGCTATATGGTGTTTTATAAACAGGCATAGAAAATATAAACTATTTATTTCAATAATTTCATCTTAAATAAGCTGCTTTTAAATGAGAAATTTTAAAATGTAAACAAAACAGAAATCAAGGGAGCTATTATGAGGAAGTGGGAGAACAACTGATGGATATGTGCAGCTGTGTGTGTGTGTGTGTGTGTGTGTGTGTGTGTGTGTGTGTAGCCAATGTTCTTCACTAGAGACAGGGATTGTAAAGATGCCAATGATGACAGAATAGGACTCAGTAGGTAGGACTCTAGAGAACATTTTACCTGAATCACCCACAATTGATACTAAACATGGAGTAAAACCTACTGATTTTTATCTCACTGTAATACCAGGGGTGCCAAAAAATGTACACACATTTTAAGAAAGAAAAAACTGTATTAAAATTGTAATACTCAATATATACTACTAACAAATTTGACTTCTGCAATTGCAAGAGGTGCTCATGGTTATCATCAGCGTCTATCTAATACATAGATAGCATCTCTTAAAATGTGTATACATGTTTTGGCACCCCTGATATCATGTATGTTAGAGAAAGCCTTACAGTAAGTATGTAACTAAACTTCCTGTTTCTATAACATGGATTTAAAGTACCAAGGTAGAGAAGGAATTGTTTGGGTAATGTCAATTAACCACATAAATGTAGCCCCAAAAGTGTTTTTAATTGTTTTGATTTTACTTTTTGGTAAGTCTTATGAATGAAAATAAATACCTAAAATTGCTGACTTGACATAATTGAAGTATTTAAATCAAATATATGATAGTTGATTTGTTTAACTATAGGTCTTCAACTCTAAAGGTCAGGAATGTGTTTTCTTACTTGCAACTGTCTACTTTTCATACTTCAAACCGCAGGTCAAACCCTACTTTCTCTAGGAATCTTGTCCATTGCCCAAAGGCAGAATGAACCTCCCTGTCCTCTGGGTTTCCAAAGCTCTACATCAGCGGTGCCCAACTTTTTGGATTCCCTGGGCCACACTGGAAGAAGAATTATCTTGGACCACACATTAAATACACTAACACTACTAAAAACAACAACAACAAAAAAGGTCTCCAAAAAAATCTCATACAATTTTAAGAATTTGTGTTGAGTCACATTGAAAGCTATCCTGGGCCACAGGTTGGACATGCCTGCTCTAGGCTTTACCCTTTTACCTGGGGCCACATCTATTCCAACCATGTGATGGATGAATGAGCCATACTCAATAATGTCACATGCAAGATAAAAGCATCAACAAGAAAGTCAGGTAGTTCATCCAGCATCAGGGCTTGTCAACTCCTGGTGGGAGCTTGGGAAGTATGCAGTATATATGAGAAGATACCTTAGTATTATATTTTTATGACAGAGAAGACTATAGATGTTGTTGATAAATGTTATTTAAAAATACTCTAATCCTGTTCAGTATGATTTATAGTGGTTATTAATACTGAGCACTAGGAACAAACCAGAAGAAGGGTGCCCTAGGTCTGCTAATTACTGATTTTGTGATCTTGAGAGAGTCACTTGAACCTCAGTTTTTCTATGAAATGAAATGATTTCTCACTCAAAGTTGTGAGGGATCCAATGGAGCTGGAAGTGTGTGACCAACATGTAGCAAATTCCAAAATACTTAACAAATATTAATTATGGAAAAGTGCTTTGAAAATGGTACAAAGTTTTATACATCAAACCATTATATTATTAAATGTGATGACTATTCCGCGAATAGCAACTTATATTTGGGTAAGGTAGCTTGAGATGAAATGGTTACAATCCCTATGTGACTATAATAATGCTGTTTTTACTGGACGTATTTCTTTACAACATTGATAGCCAAATCCTCTAAATCTTTAGATTCTCTTTCTCTATGAGGGCTGTCATAGACGTTAACTATTTTTAAAAAGTATAACATTCATAAATAATTGTTTTTAAAGGTAACTTCTAGATATGAGTTTTCTCCCCCAAAATGGATAATACATTTTTTTGAACCCCAAATGACAGGAGGTTCTCTTTATTACCCTGTCACATGCTGCTCCATTGCAGGGTACAGCGTGTCTGCTAGCCGACTGGAGACTCGCAGCCCCCCCAGTCACGTGCCTCTCCTGCCCGATTGACCTGTCAGCACCCATTCTCTCTGTGCTGAGCGTTTCCTTTGGTCCTGTCAGGTGGGCTCTGCTTTCCTGCTTATGGCAACCTGGCTTGGCCTCTAGGCCAGGTGAGCTTGGCTCCCTTTCAGGATTCGTCTGTTGCTTTATCGGAAAAATGTAAATAGCAGGAGGGTGGGGACAGTGGGAATTGAGGGGAGGGGACGGAGGAAGGATAAGACACATCAGCGACATAATTGCCCTAAATTACACACTGTCTGCTAAATGACCATGAGGAAGGACTGCAGTGAAAACTGAGCCCCGGTGCTGGGGCGCTTCCTGGCTTCCCGGGGGTGCGGGGCACAGGAAGGAGGAGGTAGGGGCTCACCGGCTCTGACCACTGGGGAGAAACCCTCCCCTGACATCCCCAGGAGCTCTTTGTCTGAAGATGTATTGTGTGAGGGGCTGTAGATTGGGATGGTTGGGACGCAGAGAAGAGGAATTAGTTTGACAATTAATTAAGGGACACTGACACCTTTTACCTATCCTGGGGTCTGCATGTTACCACAGCAAGATACAGTTTAAACAGTCTGAATTTGTACTGAATGCCTTAAACCTTCTTTACAAAACATCTCCTTTTATTTTGTTCCAACATCATAATAGCTGTCAAAGCCATGAATTTTCAGTATTACAAAGGAAAAATATGGTTAGTCTCCACCTAAATTAATTCTGAGATTTGAGTTTCAGTTTTATTAAGAAAAAAAAAAGAGTGGAACTGCCTAATCACAACAAAGACCCCAGTCTGAGAGGGGGTAAGAAATATTGTGAATGACGGGTTTTAAAATTGACAGGCCTGGATTTGAACCTTTACTCAGCCACTCACTGCCCGTACAAACTTGTGCTTCAGGCCTCACTTACTTTGCCTTTAAAATGGGTCTAATTGTAGTCGTAACTTTAAGGATTAGCTCATGCGAAACTCTAACCATTGCTGGATCTTGTCTGGCCCATAGGAAGCATTTATTTAATAAATAATATTTTCTGTCTTAAGAGTGAAGCTGGCATGAGTTTGTTTGGAAGAAACGCATCACCATCATTAGAATTTCAAGCATAATGCAGATGTTTTTAAAATATGGAAATCCCATGCTGCCATAAAGTTAGAAAATCTTTGAACACACAGGTCATAGTGTCTTTACAACCTGTTTGCCTTTTTTATTTGCTTTAATTGGGGTTGATTTGAGTTTGAATGACAAGAGAGATATATTTGGGCAAATCTGACAATATGAAAAGCATACGAGCCCTTTGTTTCAGCTCCCCACTTTGGATTCCTGAAGAGATCCTCTCAGTCAAAACCTTCTGAATGCAGCACAAAGCAAGTTCTGATTCTGAAGAAACCGTGCAGTCCCTTTAACCTGCACAAAAATATTTCAAGGGTAACTAGAAAGTATGTAAGAAGATTCAGACGTTCTATGACATACATTTAAAATTCTTCCATTTCCAAATGAGAGCACCATAATATGCAGAAGCAAAGAGCATCAAAAAGCTGAGGGTCCTTTGAGGCAGGCGTTTGGAGAGCTGTCTAAGTATTATTTGAAAAATAATCCTCAAAGAAGGATCAGGAGAAGAAAGCATGTAAGTGCGGGGCACAGAGGCTGAGGCTCTATATTTGCAAATGAGACTACAATAGGAACTTGACCTGCTAGTAATTTACCAAATTCCAAACCCCAAGTGGAAGACCCAGCTGCCCAAGCCTCTTACTAGAGGTCTGTAAGGCATGCTTACCTCCACATAGCACAACACCAGACGGCCACGAACCTACCTTCTGTCTGCCTGGGTTGCAAATGGAGAGTTAGGAGCTTACTGCAGACATACCTTTGATGGGGCATTCTGCAAAAAGGCCTACAGGCACAGGCTCCCTCAGCCCACTCACAAAGTCCAATTCCAGCAAGACAGCAGCTGAATCAATAGGAGCAACACTGCCAAGCTGCAAGTTGAGGAAGGACAATAAGAATAGTTCTTATTTAAGAGAGCCCACTATACCAAGCATAACTGGAGCTTATATGAGGTCAGACAATTAATTTCATGAACTCATTCTAGAAAAACTGCCACGTACCTCATTGCTGAATATCACTATGGTCACCTTCAAAGTACCTGCTTGGGAAGCTGTGCACTGACACCAGCGCCCAGTCTACCCTTCAAAGCAATTTTAGAAACTCTTTCTCTGGAATGGCCACCAGAGCTGTCATTGTGGCCAAAAGACAATTAAGTTTGCGAACTTGCCACCGTGCACTTATGTTGGCACCTCACCGAGGTGTGTGTACAGCACTGCCAATGCAAGCACACAGTGGCAAGTTCATGAACTTAATTGTCATATTTTGGGGATGATGACAGCTCTGATGGCTATCCCAGAAAAAGAGTTCCAAAGTTGCTCTGAAGGGTGGACTAGGCACTGGCATTGCTGCACAGCTTCCCAAGGGAAGTACTTCGAAGGTGACCATAGTGACATTCAGCAATGAGGTATGTAGCACTGTTTCTAGGATGAGTTCATGAAATTAATTGTCTGACCCTGTGTAATACTTTGACTTCAGCAACAACTCTGTAAGGATATATCTCTTACTGTTACCCTTTTATAGATAAGGAAACTGGGGCTCAATGGTTTAGTGACTTGTCTACCATCATAGCTGGTCAGTGGTGAAGCTGCAATTTGAATTCAAGTTTGCCTGGCTGCAAAGTGTCTATTTACCGTATGAGCATAAGAATATAATAACAAAAGGGAAAAAAAATAAAATGTATGATCAGAGGGTTTTTCCTCTGACATCAAGAGTCTTCTTTGCATTTTAAGGCTCAAATGGCCTCAGAGCTGCCCCTGAGTTTAGAGAGATCCTTCAATGGCCCTCACCATTTCTTTGTGAATTTTGCTGACACCCTCCTCTCTTTGGAATATATTTGAAAGGCAGTATGATCTACCATCCCTTTACCTTCTTACCTAACTGCTATTTCCTTCTAGGGCTATTTTCTGTTGTTAAGTCCAAAACTAAGAGTGTGTTAGTCAGAGTAAACCATTGTAACAAAGTATCCATGCTAAACAATGACATAAATAAGATGAGTTTATTTATCTCTCTCTCCCAACAGTCCAGAGGACAATGGTTCATGCCTGGTGGACGGACAGCTCTGGCATCCTCAATACCTGTTTCCAAGGTTGTGGCTGTCACCACTTCCCATGCAGCAGAAAAGCTGCAAGGGAAAATGTGTGGCAAGCGGATTCATCTTTGAGGAGAGGACCCTGAGGGGCACATACCACTTCAGTTCTCATTTCATTGGCTCAAATTAGCCTTAGGGACATATTTAGTTGCAAGGGGGTTGGGAAATGCAGACTTTAGTTGGGCAGTTAAACATTTGTCTAAAACTCAGGTCTTCTATTACCAAAGGGAAAAGCAAGAGGGTGGACACTGGGGACAAGTGGCTACTCTGCCACAATCTGTTTCTAGTCTGGTTCTGACCATTATTGAGGCAATGCACATACTAAGTACCAAGTCCTAAATGCTTTACTTCTAAACAGTGAGCTCATGCCAGGAATCATAAAACAGTAAGCAAATAAAACTAAAACAATCTGAGGATTAAGTTTGTGGATCCTTCACTGGGAAAAATGTTATGGTCAGACCAACATCTGTTGATTGGGTTGCCAATAAAAGAATAGCTATTAGGGAGAGCTGTTCATAAAGATCTGCCAAATATATTTGTTTCCCAATGGAGATGAATAATATATTGATATAAATTTCCATGTCATGAATTGGGTCATTTTTAAAATAGAAATTATAGAATAAAACTACTGGATAAGCTCTTGTCCAATTTTATATTTTAACAGATGAGGAGACTGAAAAGCTCAGAGTCCTTCAACGACTTCTCATTTGAGAAGCTGGCTAATAGAAAAGTATTTTGTGAAAGTGTTGATTTGCAATAGTGCCTATTCAGTGCCAATGGAATAAGTAAATGAATGAATGGATGTTTGCATATTAAATAAATGTGAAAGGTAGAGCAAGAAGTCACTGAGACGACTGTAATTACACAAAGAAGTTGTCATTGACAGGTGAACAGATAGATGGCAGACTTCAGAAGTCACGTGGCAGTCATACTTCAATTGTATGAGATAATAGTTTTTAAATGGGCCACCCTGAACTAGGTATTTATATTTAATTTTCCTTGGGAACTGTTTTGACTTTACCTATAAACATCATGATGATAGCACGCAGGTTCCCTCTTTTAAAGCTCTGCTTATTCCAGAATTCAATCGGTTAGGTCAGATACCTTGAAAATCATGAACAGAGTCTTCAAAAGAAACCTAGCACAACCTTTTGAAAATGTATTTTTCCTATTATTAAGACAGGGCACTATCTTGCTGAGCTGTTTTTTCCTGTACCTCGACAAGTGTTTCATGAGTCACCTTTGCTCAGCCTGACAGCGAAACAGTTCAGAAGGTCACAGGCTTCTTCCTGGCTCAAAAACCCTGCACGTTCCGTTCCTAGAATGAGGGGCATTGTTTCATGGGAAGAAAGCTAATTAGGTTAAGAGATACATTAATGAGCTCTGCAGTCGTCTATACGCGGTAAATAAAGAAGAAGAGAAAGGATAACAAGGAAAAGAAAGCCAAAACACATAATGAGAGCCTTCCAAAGTTGAGTTTTTATACATAAAACTATCTGAAGAAAACCAGAAAGAAAAATTAATTTGCTTCAAGCAGTCCTTAGGACACTGATTCCCAACCTTGGTTTTGTGACGCTCCAGGATGTCCCCAATTATCTCAATGAATGTCATGAAATGTTCCAAAGAATTCTCAAAATGAAATTAGTTTTATTTCATTTAAAAATAGATAGCCAGTAGCTCTTTCAAGGGTAAGGGGATCAAATGAGCAATTGGCTGCTACCAGCTCAGAAGGTTTCCAGGCACCGGGTCAGGGCTGATGAAAGCTGCTCCGCTATTTTGGGATGGAAAATTTTAATACTTATCTAGTCGTTTTTATCCCTCAAATCCCTTGCGATTTTGTTTTAACAAAACAGCGTAATAGTAATGACATTGTTGAGATTTACTTTACAAATTGCATGGGTGGGGCAGGGAGTTGGGGGGCAGGGCATGGGGGAGACAGTGGAAAACACAGGAAAGGACAAGAGGTTGGGAATCAGATGGTCCTGCCTTGGAAACTGGCTTGGGCACCTCATTGTGGCTGGATCGTAGTATCTTCTACGCAATGGGCATATTAGTAAGTACCGACTTCCCAGGCTGAGATAAGGTATGTAAGGCATGTAGCACAGGGGGAGGTAAAAGCCTGGCTGAGCTGTTTTCTGCTCATTTCCCACTGACACTTGTGGGCTAGCAGCCTTCCCACGCCTCAGAGATACTGTGACTGCTCTTTTGAAGAGGTGGAGAAAAGCACGTGAAGCCAGTTATCTTCAAGTCTATGCCAAGATCGAGGCAGCAGAGGAAGGAGAAGTGCTTTCTCTTGGTCAGGAGAGTCTTAGAGCACAACAGCATTGCAAGTCCATCTTATGTGCTCCCTCCCTTAAGGAACAAGGAGGCTGGGGCACCCGAGGCCAGGAGAGATGACGTGGCTTATCTAAAACCACGGGGTGAGTTAGGGACCATGGTTTCTCATTCAGCCATCCTGCTATCCTCGGCCTTGTGGGATGTGTAAGATTCAAAATTAGGACAAGAATTGGATTTTACCAGCCTTAATAGGTGTCCCTGCTTTGATTTTCACTGAGATGGACAGGTCTCAAATATCATCCTAATTTTCAAATGGAGAAATTGAGTTCTTGGTGGATAAAATCTTCTGCCTAACAACACAAAACTCTTAAGAAATAGATTTTGTTTTCAGGTGAGCCTTGAAGTCATGGTGAGTGGCGGGCTGTAATGAGACATGAGCATAAGGAAAAATTATAAATACAAGTCAAGAATGAAGGCATGACTGAGCAATTAAATATATATGGGATTTCACCGAGCCTTTCCTTGAAATTTGACTACATTGAGAAGAATCCATGGAGGTCCTTTAACAGTATAGAGAAACCCAACCCACCACAGAAACTGAGTGGATCTAAGGTGCTAATTAACGCTACTGATAAATTACTGGCTTAGAAAAATTAGTATAGTTCTACGGCATGCTATTGTATAAACTTTTGTCAAAGAAATTTGTTTCAGAGTTATCTAAATGCCATAAATATTTGCCTCCCTATCCCTCCCCACAGAATCATAGAATTTCAGGATTTTAAAAGGTCATTTAGTTCAAACTCTGACCCAAAGCAAAAATCCCTTCTCCAGAATTCCAGCCAGCCAGCTTCTGCTTGGCCACACTCAGTCACAAAATAATGCCTGAATATACAACCATCTCTAGTGGAAAAGAGTGCACAAAAATAGGGCTCGGAAAGCGAAAGCACCCAGGTGCACCTTAAAGATGGGTTTCGCCACATCAGAGTCCATTAAATAATACAAATAATACTTGCACTTAAATTCTACACACCAAGCAGCACTCTTAAGGATTTTCCCTCCCAGATGCTGTTTACATGTCAGACAGGAGGCCAAGCTCGTGGTGGAGTTTTAGCTGTGTTCAGCGCAAATACAGCGGTGTGGGCAAAACAAACAACAGAATAACAGAGGGGACTGCAAACAAACAGAACTGGTTGCCTGTTTCTGAGTAAAATGCCTCAGGTATGGAAGTGCCTAAGAGGTTAAAAGGTCACGTCAGCCATGTTTGTCCACTGCCTTTAAAAGGATAATCACAATTGGGTGTTGGAGTAAATTTACATGTCAAGGAAGAAGCTATCACCTTATTTAAGGTATATGGTATATTAATTAAGATGTAGCTGAAAAATCCAAATTGCTCAAACTAGATATTTGACATCTTACTATACTCCAGTCACAAATGTGACCCAAAAACATTACTCTAGGGTGTCACTGAGAAGTCTCCAGAAGATCAAGCTATTTGGTCATCTTTCAGTGTGTGGCTAAACAAGATAATTAAGAATTGGTAACCAAAGGAAGTATTATACTTTGAACCTCTTGAACACTGAGAAATTAAAAATCAGTATGTTTTTCTTGGTTCATTTACCCCCTCAACACCCTAAGTTATGTTTGAATTTTTAGCAATGCCTTAGGGAGCAGGGTAGCAATGTTTTTGAATTCATAGTTCACAATTCACAACACGGCTCAGTTATGAGAATCCTTACTATGTGCCAAATGTTAGCACACAAATGTAAGTTAAAATGCTCTCTGCTCTCAAAGATTGCAGAAAAGGTAGAAATGAAGAAATGAAAACAGAATTATGTACCTTTCTCCTTTCATTTAAAAGAAACATCCATTTACAAGTAAATTAGAAGTGTATTTGCCTCAATACTCCATGTTTCTCTGGACACACAAACAACTGTGTATTATATTAAATGCTTTCATTTGCATTTATACAAGGAAACAAACTTGGGTTTAAAATGTGGCTTTACTGTTTACTAGCTGTGAATGAAAAAGCTCTTTAATGTCTTTGAATCTGTAAAATGGAGTTGGTAACATTATCCTTGGGGGCTTGCAAGGCTCTGAAATGCATGGAACATCTAGTAGCACCTAGCATTGTTTTGGATACAACATAGGTGTTATCTAAATGGTAACTGTTATTTATAGCTTACTTGATGTTTTAATAATTCTCAGTCTTGTCCAATTTTAAGTACAAAGCATTTAGAAAATATTTTAAGTAACTTTTGGTCATAAAAGTCTGTGTACAGAGAATTTTTCTAATATTTTTTATATTACCACTGTATAGTTGTTCAATCATGGAAACATACTGAGGGGTGGATAGCATACACGTGTCATTAAATGTATAAAACATGTTTACCAACCAGCCAACTTAAAGGATTAAAACATCACCAATAGTATTAATCTTTCCTGGGAGTTCTTAATATTAAGTATCAATACTTGGTATAAAGTTATTATTTATTTTATTCCTGAGTTCGTATTTCTCAGAACTATGGACAATGGTGTGTGGGAATGGTAAAAGAAGTGGTAGGAAGGGTGGGATACTCAGGCACGAGGTGGAGGAATTGTAAGGAGGAAGGCAGCTGGTTTTTCACAACATTAATATTTAAATATGCGCTGGGTGCCATTTATTGGGAGTTTAGACTGAATTCTATTGTCTCTGTGAGAACCATTTTCACTTTATGGTTTCATAAAATTGCATTTTATTAGCACTTTGTAAATTTAAGTATACCAGGGAAAATTGCCTTACTTAGCATTACTTAGTTACCTGAAAGACACAATGTTAGAAAGTAATATTTTTACAGAACACTGACATTAATGATTGGTTATACTTCCCTTAAGAGCACAATAATCTTTGATGAATAAAAAAATTCTCTTCCGAATTGGAAATAAGGAAACATCTTAGAGAGTAAACAACAGTTGACAGAAGACTCTTTCCCTGTTTAGTAACCCAAAATGACCATCATGATCACCAATTAATACCTGGACAAGCAACTGTCACAGAAGACAGTTCCAGATAATGATATGGACTTGCTATTTTCAAGGAAAGAATTATTTCCTGCCAATGGTATAATACATAAAACAAGCTTCTCATATAAGATTGCAAATGCTGAAGTAAAAAAATGCTAATGTGAAACATAAACATTGGGAAAGAGGCTTATATTCTATTTGATTTAATATAAAAAATGCAGAGACATGTTAGTTTTTCATACACTGTAATGCATGTTTACCTTTTGGTTACTACCAACTGTGGCTGCTGATTAAAATTTTTGTATTTACTATGTCCTCCTGACTCCCCTTTAAAAATTTAACCTAAAATTATTTTTTGGTTTTGTTTTTATTTGATTTTATTCTTTTAGAATTCCAACACACAAATAAGGATGATGTACTCTTTTTTAAATCATAAGCTCAGGGACAGTAAAAGCAACATGTTCTGTGCAGTCACGTAAATGATAAATAGCACCAGTAAATATCAGATGTTCAAATCACGTGTTTGGGAATATTGTAAATAGAAGTGATTCCCTATGGAAATCAACGCTCTCTAAGGGGTAAGGAGCTGCACACTGATGGGGGCACTATTTGTGTTTTTTTATCTTAAGTATTAGTCATTCTATTGTGTGATAAGGAGATGGAGATATAGATGGAGATGTTGTTTCAAAAAGCCCTTAACAGCTGATGTCTTCGATTTTTAGTTTTCCTTAGAAATCCTTCATGTATCACTTCTCTAGGCCATCCCCCTACACCACCATCCCCAGCATTCTCTCTCTCTCTCTCTCTGTCACACACACACACACACACACACACACACACACACACAGTGGTGCGTCCATCTGGTTTACACCGCCTGGGGCATGGGGGGCTTGATATCCTGAAGGGTGTGTGAAATTGAAGACCAACATTTTTACTAGGAGTTTACAGCCTTAACAAAGTAAACTGCAAACGCTCCAGGTGTCCTTGATGGTAGGAACAAAGGCTGTGGTAGAGCAAAAAGAGACCCAGATTTTGAATTAGAAAAAGGTGCATTTTCATTCTTGCTCCAAGTTCATGAACTGGGTGAACTTGGGAGACCACTTTCTCTCTTAGAGTCTGTTTCTTCATGAGTCAAATGGGGGAGCCAGACCACGTTATCTCTAAACGTCTTTATTCAGAACTGGGAGTCTATGATTCTAATGTCTGCTTTACCTTTTTTATTTTATTAGTTACTTTCCCATAATTTACAAAAATGTCTTAATGTCTAGAAACCAAGAATGGAATTACATTTCAGAGAGAGTAATAATTGCTTTGAATGATTTTTTTTCTTCTTTATTTTTTAATAATTAAAAGTTGCCTTTGGAAAAAACATAAGACAGAAGTTGCCTTTAGATTTCTTTTTTTAAGGAAGCCAAAAGATAATGGTGGTATTTTAGTGCCTCTTCAGAGCAAAGGAATTCTCATTTCCTTTTTACTCTAAGATAATACATTTTCCCCAAATATTTAATAAATAATCCTCCTAAGTCATAGAGGTTTTATACATGAATCATTATTAAACATAAAATTTTCTATTATACATTTTAGTTTACAAACCCTGTTCACATGCACTGATTCCACTCTATTAGAAAGGCAAGGGAGGTACTAAGCACTCCATCTGACCATGGGGACACGAGGCTCCGAGAGGTTCTGATTTGCCCAAGGCTGCACAGAGATCCACAGAGCCAGGAGCGAACACAGGTGTCTCCCAGTGTTAGGTCTCATGTAAAAGTTAATGTGATGAAACGGAAATTATTTACTTCAAGGCTACTCTATCTATCAAGTGATATTTCACTTAAATCAAGTCAATAAGTTTATTTCATTTTTGGCTTGGAGCTTAGATTTCTTGAATCTATAAACTTGTTCAACAACTGGCCATCGTTCAAGTTGAAAGATTGGTATATCAATTCAAAGATTGGGAGTATCCTTTGATGAATAATATAAAACTTAAAAATTAATTCATATGAAAAAAATGAAAAAGGGAAAGGAATAAAGCACGTTTCATCAGAATTTTGGAGCCATTATCTCCTGACTAAAGAATTTGGATGCCAGACGTGAGGGGATATGAACTTGAACTTTAGAGCTGGGCAGATCTTGGATGAGACCATGGCTCTGCTTCTTCCTGGCTCTTACACATAAGACAATACATTCATTTGTCACTCTTTTAAGTCATATACTAAAGTAGCATTAATATGAATGCTTAACTTGCAACATTGTTTGTAAACATTAGAAATAATTACATAAAGTATCTGTTCTCTAGTGCTTG
Source organism: Lyroderma lyra (assembly GCA_004026885.1). Lineage (NCBI taxonomy): Eukaryota > Metazoa > Chordata > Mammalia > Chiroptera > Megadermatidae > Lyroderma > Lyroderma lyra. The sequence continues at coordinate 158,823 of PVJL010001273.1, read as the reverse complement.
ACAAAATAAGCACTTCATAAATGGTTGCTACTGTTAATAAGATTCATTTGCTTTCAAATTGTTGTGGGGTCTCTTTTGTGATACATTATACTATGTAATGTAAGAAATCTCATATCAGTATAGGGAGAGTTCTGTGGGAGGGCAGTTGAATTAGATAAACTATGAGATCTCTTGCAAGTCTGAGCTCCTAAAAAAATAAATTACAAATTATGTTCTCCAATATGCTACACCTATTAGAAATCTTGATTATGGTAGTGGAATAAATACTATTGTCTTTATATGTGTGATGTATTATCTGAATATATGTGTGTGTGCATATATACAAGAATTACATGCTTATGATTTTAGTATGGATTACCAGCTCATAAAAAAGGCACACACACACACACACACACACACACACACACACACGTGCAGCAAACAACTTTCAAAATAGAACCTGTCCACAGGCATAAAGGAAAATGCTAGTCTGCTAGTCTTCAATAAAAATAGTGCCAGAAGGTGACCCCCACTCATAACAGTAGTAATACTAGTAATAATAGCAACAATCATTTCTAAAGCATTTACTGTACTTCAGGCATTATAAGCCCAGATAAGGAAGCCTGACTATATCCTCTGGACACTGGAGATCATGGCCCTAGGATGGTGCCAGGGATCGGTGAGGCATGCTATGCACTATGTCTGTGCAGCTAAAGCGCCCATAAAAGACTGCAAAATTTTTCTAAGCAGCAAGTATGTCAAGGAAAATACGTTCTGATTGGCATCATAGGATCAGAATAGATCTTTCTTTAGTCCTGGGTGAATTTGCACAAGTCACAATCTTTCTAAGCTTCAGTTTCCTCAACTATTAAAAAAAAAATGAAAACTTAAAATAATTTCCTTTCAAGTCTAACATTCTATGCCCTGATGGGGTATTCAGACTTTTTTGTTTTGTTTTGTTTTGTTTTGTTTTTACAATCTGCCTGGGTTCATACAAGTGTACATAATCCCATGGATGTATGCAATTCATCAATTCTTTACCTTTTTTCCTTAAAACAACATTAATATTTGTTATTTGGCCCAAATAAGCTGGAATGTCACATATTTGCATGAATATCTCAATTGATTCACAAATACGTTTTCTAATTAAGTTCTAATTATTAAATATTAGCTGCAGAATCAACTCCATCAATCTTCTGGTGTTTAAATACTATTAATAGTATTGAAAAATCAAAGCTTTCTAGTAAGGAGTGATACTGGAGCAGATTTTCTTTTTGCATTAATTTTTGCATTCATTTCCTATTAACCAGCCTTGTAGATTTCACAAATTTCAGAGTGATCAGATCTATAGGAATGAAAGTGGAGTGGATGTCAAAGATTCAATTGCTGTCAGTTAAAATGTCTACAGGAGATTTTGAGCTCTTGACTCAGTCCTTTCCCTTCTTCCTAAAGGGGTCCTAAGGGGAGTGATCTATTAAGGAAACATTCCGATATTAGATTGATATAAGAAAGGTGGATATAACAATACCAAGCAGCAGGGGTTTTAAAAATGTGACAAATGTGACAAACATTAATAAAATAAAAGTGAAGGAAAGTTAAAAATTACCACCAGGGCAGGCGAGACACCTGCACCGCTAGAAAGAAGAATGAAAGACATACAAACAACTTGCCTGGAAGCATGAAATTGTTCTTTTGTCTTTTTTTTCCCTAATGAACAATTACAGTATGCAACAATTCAAGGGGGATCTCAAAGTCTTGGGGTGAAAATTTCAGCGGGCTCTGCATATAAATAGTGGAGGCACGGAAGTGTGCCCCTTTGAAAATGGGCTGCTTGGGGGCCCTGGTGCATGAAGAGTGGTAATTAATGCACAGCGAATGACTCTGAATGAAAGGGGAGTAGCGGGCATAACAATGGGTAGGGGGTTTGTCTTTCTTTTCTTCTTTTTTCTTTTTCTTTCTTTCCTTTTTTTCTTTTTCTTTTCTTTTTTCTTTTTTTTTTTTTTTTTTTTTTAGGTTAAAGCATTGAAGAAAGAAAGCTGTTAAAAGATGGCTACTGTGAGCCTACAACTTCAATGTCTGTCTCGTACAGCTCCCCTCTCGGAGGCTGTGGTGGGAGTTTGTTTTGTATCGCTCTCCAATCACAATGGAGTTAATTTGCACCAATTTCATTTTTGTATGTGCTCCTCAATGTTTTCTTTTCTGCTGGATTTTTTAAAAAAATATTATTTTGGCAGGGCTTAGTCCTTTGATGATCTTTTTGAGCAAATGGTTTGCCCAAAGTTCAGATGGTGCTGGCTTCGTCTTCTTTTTCATTTACAACATCAAGAGGATTACAGAGAATAACTTTGTTGCCCAACATCAATGATATATCTTCACGCTACTAGAAAGGTAGTTCTCAGAAAGTGTGTCTTCTAATAGTTTAGAACCTCCACAGGCTTCAGATAAAACAAGTATTAAATACAGAAAGCTCACAAGGATACCAAGGAAGGTTAAACTCACGCAACCTCCTTCATCTCAAACACCTGAAATATCTCTTTTTTTTTTTTTTTTTTTTTTTTGACTGTCGAAGTGTGATCATGGTGAAGACAGCAGTAAGATCTTATATAACAGAAGACAGAAAAAGGGAGAGAAAGAGTCACGTGGAGATGCACACACATATTAGTGAGAGAACACAAATACAATCTTGTCCAAAGGCAAGTCACTTACACTGGTCCCAAACCTAAATCTATCTGTAAGTTCAAAAGCAAATAGTACAAATAGGATGCTTGCAGTGTGATTTTTCTCTTAGTGAAACCATCTGACATAAAGCACAATTTGTTTTTAAGGAAATGTTAGGAATTCACACCATTTTAACCATTGTAAATGTGCAGAGGAAATCCCAAACAAGACAGGCGACTTGAACCTCTCCCCTGGGTTTCAGTAACTACTTCAGCTGTGGATGGACATTCAAATGTGGATGACACTCCAGATCCCCCCAAATCTGCCATTTCCTCTGCCCCTTGCCCTTGAACTAACTTCTCTCATCTTCTGGGACCAGGTGTAAGGGTCCATAGAAGGGACCTGGTATTGTGCTTGTAATATAACACCCCAGAATTGGGCCACAGTCTCAATGTCGGACAACTGTGTTCTTTTCCATAGAGTCAGTTTTACTGCCTGAATCGCAAACTACGATTTTGACCTTACACCTTTATACGGCCTCTCGGGCAAGCTAACTCACACTCAGAACCTTGGTGAGATGACGGTGATGGAAGGGTCGTCGACTGGCTCAAATAAACTACTGAACCTTTCAAATGTCACTAACAGCTTTTGCCTAAAGCTGTCCTGTTTCCCCGACTTGTCACCCTGCCTGGACTTGCAGAACGGAAAATAAATTTCTGTTGGTTTTGCGTCCTCGAAGCCCCCCCGTAGAGCAGCAGACCCTGCGTTGGCGATTGCTGCCAGCCAGGGTGGCGGCGCGTCTGGGAGAACAGAAGACGCCAAGGGGCCCATGAAATTCTGGAGCATCGCTTGGCACTACTCCTCATTTCAGCCTTCCTTCTTCATTTCTTGTGTGTCTCTTTAAAACAATCCATTGTCATCCTAATCCTCAACTATTTCAATATCTCTAAACAGGTTCCCAGAGTTCTTTAGCACCCCTCTCTAATGTACCCTACGCTGCCACCAAAATGGGCTCACGAGAGCTTGGCTGTGTTCAGCACCCGACTCGAGAACCTCTGGGCTTCCTTTGCGTCTGTCCGAGACAGTGAAACCTCTAGCTGAGCATTCAAGGACACCATGATCTGCCTCTAATCTGCCTCTCGAGCCTCAACTCGTGCTATCGTCCCTCAGTGCTTGCTGTATCTCACCCTCACTAGAACGGCTGGTGGGGTGAGCATGACTGGTGACCCACCTTCATAACCTTGTTCATGCTGTTTTCATCACCAGATGCTTTCTCCCCTCCCCTCACTTCCTAACCACCCAATAACATAATGCATGCCAAATGTTTTATTTTTTTAAATTCAACCATGATTTAAAAGGATGTTACCCAACTTTGATGGGGTGCAGGGAAATGGACAGTTCCTTGTCCTCTGGGGGAGCAGAGATCGTTTCAGACTTTCTGCAGTCGAGTTAGGTTATCACCAGCAAAAGCCTGGACATTTTATACACTGTGCGCTACCACAATTATACCTGTAGGATTTTTTTTTCCTTTTTTTAAATATTTGGCAAAATGGATAGTGTATTATATATAGTACCAGAAAATTTGCAGTAATCATAATGGTCCCAAATGGAGACTTAAATAAATGATGATACATCCAGAAATGGATTAATCTTTAGCCATGATAAGTAATTTTACAAACTGACATTTAATAATCCATAATTAAATTTAATAATCTATAATTCTTGATAGATTATTGAGTAATGGATAAGATATCTAATAGTATAGACAACATGATCATATAATATGTATATGCCTATCTATCTATGAAAAAAACTGGAAAGAAATGAACCAAATTGTTTATAGTGTCTATCTTTGGGATTATAAATAATGTTTTTACCCTATTTGTAAAAAAATGAACATGGCTATCAAGTCACGGAAAGACAAGGAGGAACCTGAAATGCATATTATGTGAAAGAAGGCAATCTGAAGAGGCTACACACTGTATGATTCCACCCATCCAACATTCTGCAAAAGCCAAACTATTGAGGCAGTAAAAGATCAGTGGTTGCCGGGGATTTGGGAAAAGAAAGGTAAGTGTGAACACGTGTAGCACAGGAGATTTTTAGGGCATTGAAACTATTTCCTGTGATATAATGATGGATGCATGACACTATGTATATACTTGTCAAAACCCGTAGAAATGTACACACAAAGAGAACCCTAATGTACACTACTGACTTTAGTTAATAATAATAGCAATGTATCAATATTGGTTCATTAATTATAACAAATAATAATGCAAGATGTTAAAAATAGGAGAAATTGTATGGGGAGAAGAGTTATATGTACACTCTATATCTGCTTAATTTTCTGTAAACATAAAACTGCTCTAGAAAATAATGTCTATTGATTTTTTTAAAAATTATAATACATTTATGATAAGAAAATCATTCTCAAAATATCTAATATTTCTTCAGAATTACATTTGAGTGCCCACTTCCCCATTAAGCTTTGTCTTTCGATCTACATGCTCTGTCCTTGGCCGATGGTTCATAATGCTCCTATAGCACATGCTCAGTCCACTATGGCGTTAGCAATGGTGCTAGCAATTGTACCCAAGGGAAGGCACTCTGCCATGTCCTGTCTTCATATGTCTGGCACAATGTCTGTCATGGAGACTTCCCAGAAACACACAGACATGGTGCAGACACACACATGAATACAGAGGAGGCAAAAATGAAAAAATAATATATTCGTATATAAAACAAAATACACAGAGGGTGCCAAAACATGTACACACATTTTAAGAAAGGAAAAAAACTTACTAAAAGTGTAATATTCAATATATACTGCTAACAAAAGATGAATGCAAGTTACGTTTGACTTAGGCAATTACAGGAGATGCTCAAAGTGGTTACCATCAACATCCAGACACTTCTGATTCTGGCGAACTGCTACTTGAGCAACTGATTGACCAAAGTGTCCACTTGCATCCTGGGCATGCCATTTCCATTTCTTCCTGAAGTACTGCCAGTATAGCCAGTTTTCTGTGGTCACCACATCCTTTAAGGTCCCCCATAGGTAGAAGTCAAGGGGTGTCAAGTCAGGTGACTGTGGGGGAAACTCAAACAACATTCTTGAATTTCAAATACCACTTCAAAATGGTTTTGCACTCCTCGATGACAACTTTGACTGTCCTGCCTGTTGCAGGTGACACTAGCATTCGTTTGATTAACGCTACCTTTTGAGCAAACATCATACTACACGTTGCTACCGTAATTCAATTCCACTTCGAACACTAATACATTGATAACATCTCTTAAAATGTTATATACTTTTCTGGCATTCCCAGTATATGCAATGTATGTTGCACATGTTGGCTTGTTAAGTTTTGAAAATATTAATTCAAGCTTGGAAAAAGCTACTAATGTACTTGTGTGGGATCAATGATGATTTAGACCATTTGAGGGAAGAAAAGTACTCACATACTTGATCTTTCTCACAGTGTTTTTAGTAGGTGCTACCAGTTAAAAATTTTACTGTTTTAAAGGCTGGGTAACCATTAGTATAATATTTTACCAAATATATTTGTTTTCTTTTAATTATTAGCATGATCTTGCTATAGCCATCATGAATAGCTTTTCCCCCAACTTTCCCCTAAATATACGAGCATAATTCAGTTCTTTCAAAATACATAAAAATAATAAAAAATCATTTACTCTCTTAGACTGATTTGAAATATAGCAATTTAAGAGATTAAAAAGTCACACTTGTATTCTTCATTTAATTTTTGAATTCCAATGGCATTTTGTAAATACAGTCTGATCTACACACATCCCATCTAGAAGTTATACATGCAATGAATCTGAATTTTATAGAAGAAAGTAGCGATGGGAAATAGAACAAAGAGAATAACTTTCTATCGTGCTTTTTGAAAAAGGAGTGTATAATATATACATGGTCCTTAAATAACCCATTTCCTTTCAAGAAGGAAAGACAGCGCCCCTGCATCACTTCTGTCTATCACAGTTAATGCAGTTACTCTTAAACATAAGGTATATAGTGTTGGCTGCAAAGATGGTCCAGCATTTTGGACTCTTTCATTATTTTGCTTCTAGTAGCACTTTAAGGCTCTTGGTGTCTTACCTCTACTGAGACCTAGCATTTCTTTGTGTTGGAGAGGCAATTTAATCCATTTTTACTGTCTGCAAACAGACTTTCAAACAAAACTTCAAACTCTTTGAATGTGCCCTAAGGATGCTACCAAACCTATAATCCTCCACTCTCTTCTGGGGCTGTGGAGGGTGGTGACAGGAATAGAGCTGGCACTGACTAGGGGGCCTCATTAGTGTTTGTGATTTTGATTTTTGTTACCATTCTACTCTGTGGCCATTTCAAAGTTGGAGCAATAACTACCCTCACATCTCACTGCACCTCCTCCCCCAGCTCCCCCAAATTCAAGCCACCTGGAATGATCTGGAAGAGCAGAGGAGGCCAACAGACATGCTTTCTCTCACAGAGTCAGGGTCCTGATTTTAAAGAGATGAGTGTTCAGCATGTGGATGCTGACAGTTTGAGTGAGCAGCAGAAAGCCAACCCCATGGCAATAATCATTGGATTCCCATATATGAGTGCACTGGGACTACCTCTGGGTGTAGAGAGGTGAAACAAGTGTGCCAGGCCCAGGAGGCAGAGCTTGGACAAAGATGAATGGGGAAACAGAGATAAAAGGAAAACGACCTTAGTTATCTCTGTCTCTGTGGGAAACCACACTTACTGCTTGAAACATAGTACATTCTGAAAAAATTGAGACCAGTGGAGTGGAAGGAAGCACAGACAAACAGCACTTAACAAGTGACTGCCATATGCCAGGCAAGTGATCACATTTAACTCTCCTAACCATCTAGGAATTAGCATGCCATGTCATAGATGAGGGGAACTTAGGTTCAGAAAGATTAAGTAATGTCCATGTCCTGATTTCACTCTGGGCCTCTCTGGTCTGGAACACCTGCTCCTAACTGCCCCACGGCTGACTTCTGTTGGGAGTTTGCAGATAACCATTTTGCTTAGCTCAAAGGTGTCTTTCCCACCTCCTCAAAGATCTTGTACACCTTCTTCTTCTTTGTTGAATTTGTGGTTAACTGTTCGTTTTAACATAGATAAAGTTTTTAAAGTACCTAAAATGTAAACATAATATTTATAGGTGCAATTTAATCCTTAGAGTTTATGGGAACAGTCTTTGAATTGCATGGTTGAATTTATGCATTAAGAGATATAACTGGAGACAAACATGTCTCAATTCATGGGGGAGAAAAAGTATAACAAAAACATTGCTCAGATAAATCCTTTCAGTCCACCTGAATGTTCTAGTAGAAGAGTCAAACTCCTATTTATTAAAGCTGACACTTGGTTGGCTAATATTGATGGTTTGTTTTTTTTTACCATAGTCACATCTATCACATACATATTATCCAGAAAACCTGGAGAGTGGGAATCAGCAAAAAGAAAAGGGCCCATAAACATGGAAAAAGCAGGGATTTCACACGAGCAAGCTCTTGGTTTGAATCTTGGTGCCCCTGATGCTGAGTGTGTAACCAGTTACTAATCTCTCTCAGCTTTATTTGGGTATGTTCATAGAAGGATGTAACTTCTATGTTATAGTCTTCTATGAAAAGAATGAGCTTTTCTTTAATTTATTTATCAGTATGGGGGGCTGTCTTCTGGTTGAGCCTATGTACTGGCACAAAAACATGCTTTTCACAATCAAGATGTGGACACATGACTTTTAGCAGATGTGGTAATGTTGGCCTGAGCTAACACTTACCTTTTTGTGTATCAATTTCTGTATCTGTAAAATAAGAAATACATCCATTGCAGGGACACAGCGTTAAGAAACGTAAGTATTTAAAATTGCTTCGCTATTATACATGATTCACATTGGAAGAATCCATCTGTGCATCCTTAAGGATTCAGGTGGGTAGAAGTTACTAATGCCACATTCTAATCCTTTGAAAAAAAATGAGACTGGATGCATGTAAATAGTAACACAACCATGAAAGAGGCTGTCTAGTTAGTCATAAACCCAATCAGGCATATGTATCTACTTATAAAGTACTTATATTATCTAATTCCTTTCTTCAAATGTTAAGCCCTTTTACATTTTATATCAGCCTCTTTCAGGAGATTTAAATATCATGGGGTTTTTTTTGCATATATTATAGGTGCACATATAAGGTTTCCTTAGGGCAGAAATAATGTTATTGTAATTTTTAGAATTTTACCTCACACATGAGAGTAATAATCTTTACAGTAAGTGCTTACTACATCCCAAACATTGCCTTAACCACTTAACATGGACTTTCCCAATTAATCTACAACCCTATTTTACAGATGGGGCAGCTGAAGCATGGAGAGGCTAAGAAATGTGTCTTGGCCCTAAAATCAGGAACAAGACAGGGATGCCCCCCGTCACCACTGCTATTCAATATAGTACTGGAAGTTCTAGCCACAGCAATCAGGCAAGAGAAAGGAATAAACGGTATGCAAATCAGGAAAGAAGAGGTCAAATTGTCACTATTTGCAGATGACATGATCCTTTATATAAAAAATTCCAAAGATTCCACCACTAAACTATCAGAAACAATAAATGAATACAGTAAAGTCACAGGATACAAAATCAATGTACAAAAATCAACAGCTTTCCTATATACAAACAATGAATCCTCAGGAAAAGAAACAAGGGAGTCAATTTCTTTTGCTATCACAACAAAAAGAATGAAATACCTGGGAATTAACAAAGAACGTGACAGACTTATACATGGAAAACTATCAGACACTTTTGAAAGAAATTGAAGCGGACACAAAGAAATGGAAAAATATCCCCTGTTCATGGACAGGAAGACTTAACAGAGTTAAAATGGCCATTTTGCTCAAAACAATCTACAGATTTAATGCAATACTATCAAAATCCCACAATCATACTTTCACAAAATAGATAAAAGAATATCAGATTTATATGGAACCATAAAAGACCTCAAATTGCCAAAGCAATACATAAAAAGAATAAGGCTGGTGGTAATATACTCCTTGGCTTCAATTTATATTACAAAGCATCAATAGTCAAAACAGCTTGGTATTGGCAGAAAAACAGAAACATAGACCAATGGAACAGAACTGAAAACCCAGAAATGAATCCACAAATTTATGGACAAATAATTTTGATAAAGGAGCAAAAAACATGCAATGGGGAAAAGACAGCCTCTTTAGTAGGTGGTGCTGGGAAAACTGGAAAAACATATGCAAAAGAATGAACCTGAGCTATGAACTCTCACCATATACAAAAATTAACTCAAAATGGATTAAAGACCTTCATATAAGACCTGCAATAATAAACTGTATAGAAGAAAACATAAATGCTAAACTGATAGTTCTAGGGCTCAAGGAAGACTTCATGAACCTGACCTCAAAGGCAAGGGAAGAAACCATCAACAAAACAAAGAGACAGCCAACTGAATGGGAGAAAATATGTGCAAAGAACTCATCAGATAAGGGTCTAATATCTAAAATATATAAAGAACTAATATGACTTAACAACAAAAAACAACCCAATTAAAAAGTGGGCAGAAGAACTAAACAGACACTTCTCCCACGAAGAAATACAAATGGCCAGCAGACACATGAAAAACTGCTCATCCTCATTAGCTATCAGGGAAATGCAAATCAAAACCACAATGAGATACCACCTCACACCTGTTAGAATGGCCGTTATCAACAAGACAAGGAATAACAAGTGCTGGAGAGGATGTGGAGAAAAAGGAACTCTGGTACACTGCTGGTGGGAGTGCAAACTGGTACAACCACTGTGGAAGACAGTGTGGAGGTTCCTCAGAAAATTGGGAATGGAGCTACCATATGACCCAGCAATCCCCCTTCTGGGGATCTACCTAAAAAACTTGAAAACCTTTGTCCACAAAGACTTATGTACCCCAATGTTCATCGCAGCGCTGTTCACAGTGGCCAAAACACGGAAACAATCAAAATGCCCTGCGACAGATGACTGGATAAAGAAGCTGTGGTATATACACACAATGGAATATTACTCAGCTGTAAGAAAAGATGAAATACTGCCATTTGCCACAAAATGGATGGACCTGGAGATCATCATGCTTAGTGAAATAAGCCAGACAGAAAAAACAAAGAACTGTATGACTTCACTCATATGCGAAATATAAAACTGTAAGCAACAAAGAGAAAAAATGAACAGATAAACAAATAACCCATGGACACAATCAATAGTTTAATGTTTATTTGGGGACGAGTGTGTTAGGGAGGGGAGAAAGGGGAGGGGGTGGGAGAGGAGGGAGGGGGAAGCTAAATATAAGGTGATGGAAAGAGAAGTCACATTAGGTGGTGAACTGATTATACAACAAGTTGACAATGCACTGTAGAATTGTATGCCTGAAACCTATGTAATCCTTGCTAACAGATGTCACCCCAGTAAGTCTAACAATAAAAATAAATTAAAAAAATAAAATAAAATAAAAGATAGGTAAACAAAGAAAAAAAAAAGAAAGAAAGAAATGTGTCTTGGCCTTGCTACCTAAGGTGAAAGACAGAAAAGTTGTAGAGCTAAAGTTTGAACCCAAGTGGAAATGTTTAGTCACTGTACTATATAATCTCCTTGAAAAGTACTCAGTAAATATTTACAAGTAAGTGAATTAATAAATACAGTAGTTGGTATCTAGGATAGGAAGCCTGGTCCTTAAAAATCTTCCTCCTTTCCTTTCCTCCTTTTTAAAACTAAAAAATAAATAAATTTAAAAAAAAAAATCTCCTTTTGAGGAGGCGTTTCTCTTTAAGGGAGGTAGGAATGTGATAGGACAACCAAGATGCCAGATGCAAAGTGCAGGAACCTAGCAGAAATACTCATTGTCTACTAATAACTGGGAGCAGGATTCTGTTTCAAATTGGAAAATGCCAGTTCCACACCTCTGCTGTGCTTCTGCAACATTACTGATGTTCAAGAGAATAAATCAGGGCCTGGGGAAGGGACCCCGTGACAGGAGATGGGGCTGCATCTTGTTTTCAGTGATATTATTTAGTGTGTTTGAAATGATTAGTGCAATTATTCTTACATTAACAAACCTTGTCTTGACATCTTTCCATCCAGACACAGAACATTTTACCACTTTTTAATAAGAATTTCCAGGGAGTTCCCTGATGGTGTAGTGGCTTAAGGCTTCGGTGTTGGCTCTGTCAGCGCTGCGGCCTGGGTTCGATTCCCAGCCAGGGAGCTACCCACATACCAAAAAAACAAAAAACAAACAATGAAAAAAAAGAATTTCCAGAAAAAGCTTTAGTTCCCATAGATGTTCACAAGAAGCTCAACATTTGGAGTCCCCATTGTCCCTGTACTTCGCAGTCACCCATTGTTTTACTTAGTGCCTGCGTCTTGTATTCTATCCTGATTTATTCTTAAGACTGGAGGGCACAAAACAAAAACTATGTTTGTCTCATTATTGGAAAAGGACAATAATTTAAAAGGTTGGTGGTCTGTGCTAAACACAAGTTCTTAAAAATATAAGTGACAACATGAACTGGAGGTTTTCATGTTTCTCTCCTACATTATTTTGGAGCATTTAGCCCATTCAAGAAGAAAAGTTAGGCAGTTTCAGACCAGGTTACAAGTGGAAGGACATTTGTCAGGGCTGCTTTCACTGGCAATATACTTTAATGAGGTGGCATTGAGAGAAGATGGTTAAAAGAACAAAGTCAGGTTTGTTGTGAGGCCATCAGTAACCCAAGAAGCCACACTGCTTGGGGGCAGAGGCTGTGGAAAGGGTAATTGCAGGGAGTGCCAATCACACATACACACTACCCCGAAACAACCGGCCATTGATGGTCCACACCAACCGAGGGGCACGGAGGCAGGGAGGGTGGAAAACAGCAGATATTTCAGAATTCATTTTGTTTGCCTTTTGATGCACATATATGTTCCATCTCTAGGAGGGAAACAAGAAAGAAAATGTTGGCAGGAGCAAGGAAAATACAGATAGGGAGATTACACAGCAAGAACTGTGGAATGAAAATGAAAGGAGGTGAGTCCCACAAAAAGTTTGATTTGGTCTAGATGTTCCTATTGGGAATATTTGAGGGGTTCTGAGTTTAAGGAAGAAGGTCTGTCATCCACAAAAATCTGATGAAAGGATGTCCCTGGAGTTGGGGCTGGATCACAAATCTGTTCAAACATTTACGACTATAGAGCAACTCTATGTGGGAATCACCAACTCCACGGCCATTGTCAGTGGTCGGCTTTTTACTTCCTCCCAGAGACCTGGGAAGGACTGCAGTAGAATTCAAAAGTCATATTGCATTACAAGAGAGATTAAGATGAAACACTGGGAGTCCAGGAGCTAAAAGACAGACAAGCAGGTGAAGTGACCATCTTTCAGATAGATGCCATTAGAATGCTTGATTCAAAGGAAGAGAGAATAGAGGGAGGAACTGAGGAGTGCTGTCAGCGGTGCTGGGGCCGCAGTCATTAAGTGGCAGCTGCTATTGAGGGAAAGCCTCCTCTCTGTCAGGCCACTGAGCGGGAAGGGTTGGAAGTTCTAGTGACAACAGTGCTCCAGAAAGGGGATAAAGCTGCAGTACCTACTAGGGCCTAAACAGAGATAACGAGGAATGATATTGATGAGCACAATCATACAGGATTGATTTTTTTTTTAAACAAAATCCTCTGATCTCAATCACCCACTTTGGTATATAAACCACCTTCCCTTCTTAGAAAACTTAACCCCTCTGAATGAACTCAGCTCATGTTTCAAACGTTATAATGCCAGATTGAATTCAAATTGGACAGAAAATAACAAATTTATGTTCTTGGTCCTTAGGCACTGTAGCATAATATTTTGTTGTTTCTTTATTCATTTGGCATGGTCTCTTTCACCTACCAGATGATCAATAAATATGTTGATTAGTTTGGTTTAATTAGTGTTTGTAATTCTTTTCAACACCCTATTATTGATGTCATAGTTTCCACCATTGACCTGGCTTGATCGTGATCTTTTAGTTTGCAACATCCTGTGGACAATTTTTATCTCCTAATTAATTTCACCAAGAATTTTACACTTTTCCTCCTCTTTCTTTCTTGTTTTTTTTTGAAAACTCTCTCTTGGTTCTTCTTGTACCTCTGACTGCTCTCCTTTACAGACCTTTCCCTTCTCTTCCAAAACCTTTAAGTGCTGCTGCTATTTGGTTGCTCATATGCTCTGATGAGCCTCAAATCTGTTTCCAGCTCAGAGTGGTTTTCTGAGCTTGAAATGTATATATCCACTAGCCTGCTAGAAATCTGCACCTGGATGTCCTAGAAGTCATTCAAAATCAGAATTTATTCTTTCTCCGGTATTCTTGGTTTGATGAAAGGCCCAACTTGTATCCAGTTACCCAAGGCAGGCACTTAAAACTTATTTTAGAATTTTCCCTTCCTGCATCCCTGATGTTCAATCAGTAGATTTCCTAAATGGCCTCCCCATACCTACAACCTCTGCCAGAGTGCAGCTTCTCATCATTTCTTACCTGAACTAGAGCACTAGTTGTCCTTTTGAATAACTAAGCTTATAACTTTCTGTCTCCAACTCAGCCTCAAGTCAGCCTCCAGGATAATTTCTCTAAAACAAAATTAGAGGCTTGATCAACAGAAAAGGCACAGCTGCATTGCTGGGAGGCAGAATCCGAGACCACCACGCAAGCCCCAAGCCAAGTAGAGGTGTGGACTCTTCAGTTATGTGAGTTAATAGCAACCCCCAACCTTCAATTTTTCCCTCATTTAAACCAGTTTTAATTGGTTTTTCTGTCAATTGCAACCAATACAGACTTGATAGACACATCATTGTGTAAACAGAATAAAAATCATACTTCCTCTCCCTAAAGGTTCAATCTTATTTTCCTTCTTCATTCCTTATGCCAGTTCCCCCAGCCCAGCATTCACTCATGCTTTACATAAGATTTCTCCCCTCATTCAAAATTCCACTCTTCTTCAAGTTTCCTTTGTAAATCTTTCTTGGACACTTTCTAGCTGAAATAGGCATTATTAAGATGTCCTGTGTTCAGTAGGATCACTTACAAAGGAATCCCAATCAATGGATGACACCATCCATGGAGTGAACTGCTAAATACCTTTAACAGCATTTGAGTGAATCAATTCAGGAGAAACTTCCCTAGTTGTCAGGAGACCCTCTGAACTCTTAGAACCTTGGTGCTGCCTTTTAAGAAAGGGATGAATGGAATCGTGTTTTGAAGTGAGAAGACCCTTGATAAATATCTTATCAGGTCAAATAAAAAAGAAATGTCAGTGTCTCTATGACAAGTGAACTATGAGAGGGTGGGTAGGAGTAAGAAGTCTCATCCCTTACATAGTAAAAGTCAGTGAACCAGTGGTTTTAGAAGATTACCATAAAAATAAATTGATATCCAAAGCACTCCACTTCATTTCCCTAATCAATGAATGATCTTCTTCTTTTTCTGCCTTCTTCAAATCACTGGTTGTATTCATTTATTTGATTTCTACATTGACATTTTTAATGAATATTCATTTCAGATGCAGTATTAAAATATATATTTTATCTACAGAGAACATGTCACCCCAATTTTCTCCTGAATTCGCATATTTGCAATCTTCTTTATAGGGAAAGGCAGAGTAGAAGGTAGGAGCATGGATTAAACACCTATTCAGTGTGCCAGACCCTTTCCATGCATCATGTGATTGATCCTCACAACATAATTACTCTGGTATGGCTAGTATTGGTTGAGAGCAACTTCTTTTCTTGTCTTTTCAATAATGACCCCAAAATGGGTCACAGGGTTTCTACAACTTAAAGTGGGAAGAGTGGTAGTGGTTAAGAACTTCTTCAAGGATAGAATGACAGCTTCAAATTCCAGCTTCCCTCTTGACCAGCTGTGTGACTGTAAGTAAGATGCTTAACCAGCCTGAGCCCTGGTTTCATCATCGGTCAGATGAGGGTATTAGTAATACCCACATCATAAGGTTATGGTGATGATTCAATAAATTAATATTTGAAATGTGCTTAGAAAACAGCATGGTACTTGGTAAGTGGTACAATGTATGTTAACGAAATTATTAAAAGGTTCCTCAAACATCAACGCTCATCTTTGTGATGAAATAGCAAGGTGATTCTCTCAGTCCAACCATCATTTAAATATCAGATTTTCAGGTCAGTCTTACAAAAGTATCATCAAGCCCACCAAACACTCTGAGTATTTGAACTCTCTTTGCCAATCCCATCTGGACAACTAGCACAAGTCTATGCCCCTTGGAAAATGTTCTGTGAGTACCAATCATCAGTGCTCCCTTTTTTCCTCTCTAGAAATCGAAATATGAATCGCCAATATCCTCTGAAAGGGTCTAACTTGGACAGGGAGATTTTTGAGGAGGAGAAAATATCCCCCCAAATTATTTTAATAATATATCATCTACGTGTGTATATTGAGGCTGTGGTATTGAGGATTTTGTAGCCACTTCCAGGCTCATCAGGAATGAGTGTGCTATTCGACGAGTGATGTCTTCCACGTGCACAAGAGGAGCAGTGCAGGAAGCATGCCACTCACAGACCGTGTCCTCAGCTCACAGAGGAAGAAACAGATATCTAGAGAAGAAGAGTGACTTGTTCAACATTATATATGGACTAGTCAAGGGTATGAACCTAGGACCAGTGGTGGAATGTGTGTGTGTTGAGGTTGGTGGATGGAGTTGAATTTAAAAATCACATGTAAATATTGTCAACTATTTCCCCAAAGTCAGGACTTTCCAATAGCCCAGGCTTTAGGGAAAGGAAAAAAGTTTACATTTTTGACTTGGGACATACCTAGGTTTCAGCAAACAAACAAACAAACAAACAACAAAAAACACAACATAATTAAAGGTAGACTCATCCAATAGGATTGTCTGGGATGACAGAAAAAGAGACCCAGAGTTTCACCCAAGGAAGCTCAGTGACAAATAAGTATGGCAATGACTCACCCAGAAGGCAAAGGCAGTAATGGAGAATGAAGAGCAAGAAATGCTGGCCAAAATCTTGGCAATGAGTAAAGCCAGGCATCACTGCTAACTCATCATAGAGCTACAGAAAACAAACTGGCCGTGCAGGATCTATTACTATAGATGCCCTCCAAACACTGAGAAGTCAAATCAAGGCACACACAAATTCATCTCCCCCTGAACAGATAGGTGTATGCCAATATTTAAATATTAACAACGCTGTTATCTGATAATGATGTGTCACGTCACTTGGAAGAATTAGGGAAGACTTTCTGCTTGAGTTGCTGAAATGCCACCACTTTTCAGAGGATATCAAGTATAAATAAGTTCTATTACTTACAACAAGATACGGGCTTTGTTTAACTGTAAAGAAGCACAGTGAAATTCTAATTTAAGTCAAACAGCTTACTGACGCGGACACAGCAGATGTTACTGTCTCCAAGTTGTCGTCATTAACCACTTTTATACTGGCTATCATGACACAAGAGAAAGCTTTCCGTAATAACTGGATGGTTGGGGGCTTTTTGGAATTCCATGGGGTTGCTGCAGATGAATGCAAATATAGTCATTGGGGAAGGGTGGGTCCAATGGTCATAAACAAAGAATATTTGCCACAGCCCAAGGGGGAAAATGTGCTAGTTGATTTCAGGAGCCCCCTTGGCTCCCCTGTGTGTCCCTGGGAAGTCACGAGTCAACCAGCAGTGTGATGCCAAAAAGAGAGCACACATTTGTGAGTCCCAGGCGCAGGGCTCTTGTCCTGGCTCTGATGCCATTAACCAAGTGACAAGTCATTGTCAGTCTCTCTACCAAACCTCAGTTTTCTCATCTGTAAATGGGCTAGCATCATCTATCCCATCAGATTATTCTGAGATCCAAATAAGAAAAAAAAATACAAAAATGCACAGCACAACAGGGGATGCATAGCTCGTGTTGTGTATAAATTTGTTGAATGTGAATGTAAAGATGCTTTATTTTCATTTTGAACTTGGTGCCTTCTAATAAATACTTTAAATTGCCCTACACTCGTGTGCTTTCTGGTTTGTGAATAAGCTGTAATCAGACTCAAGTGTAGGTTCACTTGGCAGGAAGACTTAGCTCTGCAATGCTAATGGTCACCTCCAAATTTAATTGATGAATGAGGTCGGATTGTGATATATCAAATAACCTAAAAGAAGATATGTCTGCATGCACATAATTAGACAAATTGCAAGATTATTTTATCATTAGAAAACGTTAACGAGACAAAATCGTTTTGTTACCTGTATTGAAAACATTTCAAACATCTAATCCCAGTTCCTTACCACTGAATATACACTTTTTTCTTCATTATATTTTAAAATAAACTTTTTGTGGTGTAAATAACTTTTACAAACAATGGAAACACATCAGTTCATGTAAGTAAAAAATAAAAGTTCCATATTTATTTTCTTCTACCTCCAAATCCTGCTCATTATAAACACTCCTTGCTGTGTTCATCAATTCAAATATTTTTCTATGTGTGTACAAACACCAAGATTAGATGGATAGTTTACAATGCAAAATGGAATTATATTGAGAATATTGTCTTGCAATTTGCTTTGCTTATGCAATAATGTGCTGTAGGCAGTTACTAGAAGTTCGCCCCCACTTAAATCCAGCTCCCATTATGACAGGTGGCATAAGCTCTAAAGCAAGAGCAGCCATCTAAGTCCGAGAAGGAGTGAACAGGCAGCTGGCAGGCTGGAGAGTAGGTCGGGCTGAGCGGTGCAGGCTTCCCAGAACACGAGGGCCTTGAGTTGTGCGAGGTCCAGGCAGGAAAAGGAAATCAAAGTGAGACTGCAGGGCAGACCTCTGAAACCACGAGGAAATCAGTTTGAAAGAAATGGGGAAGGGGAAAGAAGGAATAATGTTTTCTAAATACCTGTTACTCAGGCACGGGGCTGGGCCCTCTCTCACAGCGCTTCTTATCACAGTTCTGAGAGGAGGTGGTGCTGCTGTCCCCAGTTCACCAATAAACTGAGGCTCAGACAAGCTAGTCACTAACAACACACCTAATAAATGTCAAGGCTGGGATCTAAGCCTGGGCTCTGAATCCCAAACCCCAGCGCCTGCTGCAGTATCTGGGGACTCTGTTAAATGGCACTGCAAAACACCAACTTCAGTGCCGAACAGATAGGAGTTGCTCAGGAAAACGTAACCTCTCTTCCCCAATATAGAAGTCTGTTTTGAAATGTTTGTGTATCTGAAATAAGGCACATATTCCTTTATACGTTATATTACCAACCATGCTATTGTGTAATAATAATCCAATCAATCTCTGCAGTATCGGGGGACCAAATTGGTACTGGCTAAAATGTAATCTGTTTGAATTTTTTAGAAAAAAAAAAAGGAACCTATTGTGATTCTACTTAGTTCTTGGTAGAATGTGAGGGTCTTTACCCTTTCAAGTCATAGCTATGACAGAAGAATCTTGGATATCCAGTCTTCCTGTCATAACAGCCAAATAGGTATTTAAACTCCAAGTGAGTCAGAAACGTGTGAGTTGAAATTCCCCTGAAATCTATGGTGAGAAAGTACTTATGTCAGCTCCCACTAAGCTCCCACTAAGCACTCTGCTGTTTATAATTAATCAGGTAAGTTTGCTCACTGACATGTCCTGCAGGTCAGTCAGGTTCTTGTGCAATGATCTGGGGAACAGCTCTGGACCCACAGCTATGACAAAGTGATCAGCAGTGCCACTCACACAGGAGCTTGGTCTGCTTAGGACTGCATCCTAGAGCTGCAGAGAAAGCCCGGGACCCTGGAGACTCTCCTTGAGTGTTGAATGAATGAAGGAATGAATGAATTAACAAACTCAAAACCCATATGGAGTTCTGGGTGCTGGTCTCATTTCTGCCACTAACAGCCATGATTTGTCGTTAATAAAATGAGAATGTCTGGCGTGGTGATTTTCAATGCTGCTTTTCTTACTTTGAATTCCCACTTGAAAGGATGTGCTCCCTAAGTATCTTTGTATCTTTCTTTACACTTTCTTGGCAACATTTCCTGAAGAAGTTTCTTAAATCTGAGTTTCTCTCTTTTTAACTCTTGTTAAATGCATTTACAATGAATATGCTAACTATCATCACGACTCCAGAAACCTAAACAAAACACAGTTAGAGCAGATTAACCAAGCACAATAACTCTAACAAAAGAATATGCTTTAGGGAGGGGATTCTAGCTCTACAATAATTCTGCCTGAAATTCTACTAATAGGGGTAATAAACTTCATTCCATAATAACTATTAATAGCTTAAATACAAATGTTTTGGAGGAAAAAAATGTTGAAAATTTACACTAAAGTGTGAGTGACTGATAGAGGTTTCTTCATTTAGTAGGTTTTTATGATGGGATAGAGAGAGGAGAGGAATAGAGGAGGAGGTAGTAGAAAACTCAAGGTACCTGAATGAGGAAAAGGTGACTTCAAGGTAAGATAGAAAATAAATTCAACCCACTGATGGACTGCCCTTTGTCCAAGCTGCCTAAAAGGTGAGTTCTACTGATAAGGGGCAGAATTCAAGAACTTTTTTTGGTAATCTCTTTTGTTTCAGTTTCCCCTCCCCCGCCTCTTTTAGCTCATTTTTCTTTTAAATTCTCAGTAAATAAACAAATACCACCAAGACTTACAATTGCGATTTTTAAAACATACACTTTGGAAGACATTACCTAAAATTTTTTCTTATAGCATCTATTAATGGTTAAGCTGCTAATTGAATAGTACTTAATAGAATAGAGCTATGTTCCTATTGAGCACACGAGTCTTAACTGCAACTACCAAACTTCTGAGTTCCAATTTTATGCAGTTAAGTATTTCTAAAATAAGTTTCTCTATCATGTTTAAATGCTGTTAGGTAGAGAACTGATTTGGGTGCCAGAAAATCCTTTTTTTTTTTTTTTTAATCTCTAAAACTTTGCGATTGTTTTGTTTTTGTTTTTGTTTGTTTGTTTTTTGCTTTTTGGTATGTGGGTAGCTCCCTGACTGGGAATCGAACCCAGGACGCAGCACTGACAGCGCCAGCGCCGAAGCCTTAAGCCACTACACCATCAGGGAACTCCCGCGATTCTAAGTTTTAATGGTAAAACAAAATTCATTTGTAAGAGGCCTGACTACATGGAAGAAGAAGTCAAGGTCAATACAGAATTACTACTCAGAATGAGTGAACATACAAAACTCATGATCCTTGCTAGTTCAAGGCTTCTGTAAATGCCAGCTTCATCTTGGTGTTTAAGTAGATACCAGAACATACCTGGCTTCATTCGCACTGATGAGGACACTTACATTTTAAATTATTTAACAAATGTTCTTTGAACATTGTGGGACTTTAAGAAGTGGTTTTATAGTTGGGTAAAAAGCCTTATCCAAAACTTTCACATTAATGCAAATGTGAATGTCAGTGAAAAAATATTAGATTCAAAAACCATCTTGACAGGGTATATTATTGGGAAGAAGTAATTTAATTTTCTTTATTAGGAATAAATGTGAAATCTACTTGAGTTAAAAAAGCAACAACTTGTAAAAAATATAACATGATAGAGGGTGTACAAAACCTGGAGATTTTGGTTGACTTTACATTTAATAAATTAACAGTATGTCATGGTTTCAATAGATAGAGAGTAGATAGATGCATGCCTAGTTTGCATTATTAGTAACATGGTGTCCAAAATAAGACTTGCTAAACTATGCATCTAACTATACCTTTAATATCACTCACTCAGAACAAAAACAAAAGAAACCTGTTGGCTCTGTTTCCTGGTTCTTTTGCCCCATTTCTTTGGCTTACCCTTTCTGCAAAAATCCTTAAGAGTTACACGTTTTTGCTGTCACAGCCCATCCTCTCCTCAATCACGGTGTTAGACTTTCCTCTCCACCAATGTCCTGAAGCAGCTTTCATCAAGGTCGCTGATGTCTTTCCCTGGCAAATTCATGGTCGGTTCTCTTCCTGATTCTAATTTGATTCTCACTATCATTTGACACAAGCGATTCCTCTTTCTTTTTAGATATATTATCTTCTGAGGCTTTGGGGTTACAACATTCTTGCTTTACTTCCAACCCCATTGGTTCCTCCTCCATCTCCGCTGCCGTCTAATCTCTTAAATATAATCTCTAAGTATTAAAGCACTTCACACCTCTGCTCTCCTCTTCTCCTCTCTCCTCGCCTTGCCTCCCCTCCCCATGCTCTATTCTTTTCTCCTTTCCTCCACCTATTTAATCTTATCCACGCCTACATGTTTTAAAACTCTATTTCTCCAATCCTGATGTCTCCTCTGAGCCCTGGAGTTCTCTGTCCAACAGTCATAGTTTCCATTTGGGTGTCTGATAGACCCTGTACACTTAGTATGTCCAAGACAGAACTTGTATCTCCTGCCCCCTCATCTCCATTTGCTGCTCCCCAGTCTTAACCAGAGGTACAAATGAAAGCAACAGCCCTCTCCGCCTTACTAAGGCCACAAAGCACGAGTGTCCTAACTTTTGGCTTCCCTGGGCCACACTGGAAGAAGAATTGTCTTAGGCCACACATAAAATACACCAACACTAACATTAACAATAGCTGATGAGCTAAAAAAGAAAAGGTTTCCCCTCCAAATAATCTCATAAGGTGTTAAGATTTGGTGTTGGACCGCAGTCAAAGTTGTCCTGGGCCGCAGGTTGGACATGGCTGCATAAACTTTGGCATTGTTCTTGGATCCTCTCTTCCCCTGGCAGCCCGTCAGCACGCTCTATCAGCGCTCTTTCCAAAACACAGTGCAAGGCCCTATCTCCTTCTCCCAGTCTTCTCTGCCTCTACTGTTGCTTAAGGCTTTATTCTCTTAGTTCTGGGCTCCCAGTTGGTCTGTGTCTACTCTTGTCTCCTGACACTCCTGCAGTTGGTTCCATACACAATAGACATTAAGCTTCTCAAATCAGACACTACTGCTGCCTAGCTTAACATTTTCTGATGAAATCTATGAATCTTACCATAAAGCATTAGGCTCTATAGGACCTGACCATTGGTTAACTGACCACCCCACTCATCCTCTCCCTCACCCACTCCACTCCAGCAATTTTGGCTTCCTTGCGGTCCCTTTAACACAATAAGCTGTCTCAGGGCCTTTGCTTTTGCTGGTCCCTCTGTTGGGAAGATTCATTTCCCTGTGGGCTGTAGGACTGACTCTGCCTTATCCCTGAGGTTTAGCTCAAATGTCATCTCTTCAAGAGGCTTTCGCACCTGCCTTAGCTAAACACACCTACTCATTTACCTACAATACCAGTTATTCTCTACTCCTCTGCCCTATTGCATTTTCTTCACCTGACTTAAAGCTTTCATAAATACTAATATGCATTTTCTGTCTTGCTCCTCTACAATCTAAACCCTATGAATAAGCAATTTTGTCTGTTATATACGTAGATGTATACACAGTCGTTGGAATAGTGCCTGATACATAGTAAACTCACAGTAAGTTGAATGAATTTTGACTGCTCTAGAGGAAAAAATACCATACTGTCAGACATTATATGCTTATTGATTGGGATCACATAGAATTTATAAATTACTGTAGGGAGACATGATAATCTTAACATATTAAATCCTGATCAAGAACATTGAATGACTTTCCAATGACCAAAATGTTTATTTTTTAAATCAAAGTTCTGATAGTCCTATTCTAGGAGGAACTTTTATTTTAGAGGGATTATTATCTCAGAGAAGCAAATATTCATGCTTATTATTACCTTTGTTTCCAAAAGTTATGTCCAATGGAAGAAGGAATTAATTTATTCACCATATTCCAAAGACTAGAACTGGATGGGAGTTAAAAGGAAAGAAAATTCTAGCTCGAAGAAGAGGTTGCAGAAATTGATCCATTCAACATGGACTGAGCTTCCTAGCGAGGGTGTGAGCATTCTCTCACTGGTGATCTCCCAGCAGAGACTGGGCTTAAAGAGAGGAGATTCCTATACCAGAGGGGAGGCTGGGTTAGAAGGCACCTAAGGATCCATGAAACTTTAGGGACTGAGTCATATTCCTACTACAAATCTCTACAATTCTGATGCATTCCAGGAAACTGAATCAACCTAAATTTTCCCCAGCCAAAGATACTCAGGATATTCTGAAACTGAGTGACTTCATGGTGAAGTCCAAACTTCATGTCCTTCTAGCTCTGCCCAATGAATTATATATCCTTTCACTGAATAAATCTTTAAGACTCCATTCTCCTAGAACCTAACTTTTCTGAAGTG
Source organism: Lyroderma lyra (assembly GCA_004026885.1). Classification (NCBI taxonomy): domain Eukaryota; kingdom Metazoa; phylum Chordata; class Mammalia; order Chiroptera; family Megadermatidae; genus Lyroderma; species Lyroderma lyra. The sequence goes on along the minus strand of PVJL010001273.1, from coordinate 134,916 downwards.
TTTTACTTTACTAAGGTACCATGAAACAGAGGGTGTTAAAATTCAAAGCTACTTGGTATTTTCCTTGAGAAATCAGATGATAAAGCTGAACAATCAACAAGTTTGGCAAAATGTTAGTTGTTTCTGGAAGTGATTGCTTTCAAATAAGCCAAATCAAATAATGTGAAGCTTTATTGAAGTTTGTCCAAAGTTGCTACTACTGACCTGCAAACCTGATTTATTTTTTTGCCTCCAAAACCTTGAAACATTCGTTGAGAAAGAGTGAAAGAGAAAGCAGTAACGATAGTAGCCTTGCCTGCTATTATCTTCATTTGAAAGAAATGATATTGTTTGCAAAAGGTCCAAGGCTATGGAGCTAAACCACAATTCTAGATAGCTCAGCAAGGCTTACCGTAAAGCAGTGAGCTTCTTTGTTCCTGGGCTTCATGGAAAGGAATCATTTCACAGCTGGTATGGATTTTGCAAAGGCCTCAAGCTAGGAAATGTAAGGTGACCTGCGGGAGGTGTGCAGGGGTCACTCAAATGTTAGGAAGTGTCTCTTCACGCTGTTGGATTACACTTAGGAGCTCTTAACATGTGACTGCCACACTGACCCTCTTGCCGCTCAAGTCCAGGTATCTTAGGAGACAAGAAGGAAATTCCAAACCAACCCACACGCATGCAGCACAATGTCACTCACTTGTCAATCCAAAATTCAAGCAGAAAAGACTATTCATTCCCCAAAATTTAGACATTTGAATGCATCAAAACCGTATTTTAGTATTTAAACAGCATCTTTTCCTAGTAAGTACCTTGTGGTTTTAGTCGCTGTCAGCAGCCTAGGAAATGTATCAAGCTGGTTTGATTCAGGGCTTTGGATGCCATTTCCTTATGTGTACCCCACAGGCTGTAGTTGTTAGTCACAGTCAGGATTACAAGAAACCCCCTTCAAAACCATGGACCGCGGATGCCTGGCACAGTACAGGAGACACAAGCCACCTGAGCCTCAAGAGCTTGCCTTTATCACTTGCGTGATGATGTCTCGTTTCAGGAAAAGCCAGGATGATGCAATGTGCCCTAGTGCTAACATCTGTGCCGAAAGAACTCCCATTCGAAGGCACTCTGGCTTCAGCACCCGATCCCAGGGGCCATGTCTCCTTTCTCTCCTCTTTTACGTTTTACTGCCCAGCTTTTGTTTCTTCGCCTGTACAGTGAAGATAACATGACCCTCCGCTGGACTTCACAGGGGGTAATGAAAAAAGCCAATAAAATAATTTATGTGAAAAATAAAGAAGTTTAAAGCACCATGCAAATGTAAGATGATAGTATTACTTAAGACTTAGATGTAATTGTAGGTTTTTTTGTTTGTTTGTTTTTTACTTGCTTTCTCTGTAGATGACAAAAAGGGGAGGGGGAAAGGAATACATCACCTATGATATTCTACCCATCTTTAAAATATGACTTTTCTGTGGAGAGGAAGACATGATGTATAACACACACTGAGACTTCTTTGGGTGTTGTTTTCAGAAGCTAGTCTCATTATTTTTAGGCATACCTAGATAGGATAAATATGTACCCAAAGCTCATAAATGTCTCAGAATTTAATTATAAAGACTGTGAAGTGCATAGATGGCTTCAAAATACTCCTCAAGAGGTGCTTCCAATTTGGGGGGGGGGGCGGGGCAGTACCTTGTTCACATAAAAATTAAGGCTTTAATTTCTTCCACCTCCCTAACATTACCAGCTATTTCAAATGGGCAGGAAAAATTCAAAATCACCTCATGGAGGAAACCTCAATAGATTATCATCAGATTAACTGACTTAGTAGTTTTAATCACATTTACATGGTATTTAGAGTAATTTTGTTTTCATCATGAATTTGGGTATAAATTATATTCATAAAATAAAAGAGATTCCACCTGAGGAGGAATTTCAGAAATAATCCATTTGATCCTCTGGTTTTATGGAAGAAATCACCAAGCCTCAGAGATGGTACGTGACTTCACAAAAGACACACAGCTAATACATGTGAAAGGGAGATTAAGGTTCACGTCATCTGGCTTGCAGCCCGTGACTTATTCCACCCCATGCTACCTTAGCCCAGGATAAGAAATATTTAATCGGGGGCTAATGATGAAAGACAATGAAGACATATTGTATTTCTGCTTTGGATTTCTTCACATATCAGTGCAGCACCTAGGAACTCAGATAATTACACTGTGAAGAGACAAGTGACAGGAGAGCGAAACACCTCTCATTCCTAGCCCCCTGTCAAACGCAGACGAGGTGGCAAATTGCTACCTGTAGGCTTCGGGAGAGGTGCATTACTTGTGCAAAGAAGCAGTCTTGGCATCTCCCTTTGTGAGACGTAAATCTAAGATTTGGGTAGATTTCAGGGATGGGAGCTCGGAGAGGGAATGCCCTGAGCCTCAGGTCGTGGACTCAAAATATTCTTTCCCCGGTTCCTATCAAATTAACCTGAGCCCTGAAAAACCACCTCAGCTGGGGAGCAGAGCCGGATGGGGAGCACGAGGCTGACCCTCTGTTACTTAAACTCTTCAGTTCTTCTATTATCTGATTCAGCTTCCCTCTCCGTAATGAAGATCAAATTATATCCCCGATTCTGGTTTGCTGAAAAGAGAGAGAGATCATAGGGACATATCATTTTACAGAAGACAATACCAGTAATTTCTGAATGAATCTGGCAGCTAAGCCTAGCAATTATTTGGACCAGCCATCACCAGTTCTTTGAGGATGGACTGCACGACCAAGCGTCAGCGAGGGGCAAAGCTACAGCAGCAACCAGTCCCTCGGGAGCAGAGATCGTTGGTCTTCGCTCTTCACTCCAGCATGTTCTATTAAGTCACAATGTTTTCCTAAAATTCCAATGTGGTATCATGAAAAGAAAAAAAAAAATCAAATCACTATGTTCAATACAATGTTAATTTTTACTTAAAGCCACGAGAAGGAAACCCACCTCCCCAGAACAAGAAACCACCATTAGAACAGTTGCTACATGAAGCTATTTGGAAATTTTTGTTTATAAGGTGAAAACGTGTTTGTTTGTTTTAATTATAATGAAATTTGGTGCCAGTTAGGGGGAAAAGATTTGTGAACTCACTAATTCAAACCAGATGCCTATGAAGAAACGGAGTTCACTGTCCTTTCTCCAACAGTATTTCAGTGGAGTGAGTGTCTGTGGTGCCCTGTCCAAGGAGAAGAGCAGCCAGTGGGTAGAAAATAAAGTTGAATTCTGGTTCTGAGTTAGGACGAATTCCCTAGTGACTCGAGCTGTCCAGAGATGTAATAGGCTGTATTGGAAAGTCCCTGTGGCTAAAGACATGTACGAAGAGGAAGGAATGAAGCTGAGATGGAGCAATGCACTCTGCGACCTCTCTACGCCCTGTAGAATTTTCTACACCCTTTCCTCTATCTCTAAGAAACATTTCTCCAAGTCCATGGCTTTTGTCATTTAAAAATGATGGATTCTTAGAAATGGAGAGTCAACATCTCTCCAAACACAATAAGGGAAAAAATCATGCCAAAACAATGGCTTCAGAGAAGGAGATTTTTTTTTTTTTTTTTTTTTTTTAGTTTCATCTATGCATCTATTCTTTCAAGGAAAATTTCTAAAATAATTCATAATTATGAATAAATACTGAGCATTTAGTCCCATTGTCTTTGGTTGGTTTTGGCCTCGAGGTGAGGGTGCCGCCCCCTTGCCTGAAGGCTAGCATAATCACATTTCCCTGCAATGGAAATAGTTGATGTAGGCAACCGGCTCTTTTGCTATGTTTCTTGCAAAGCAGTATAAATGTTAGTAGGTCACAATGGAACAGACAAAGAGAATTGGACAAGCAATCTGTTTATTCTTCAGGTTATAAACTGTTTTCGGGGCCAATTAAAGTAGCATGCACTGGGCCAAGAGAAAGAAGCCATCACTTGGTCCAGACAGAATAGGAACTTTCAGACAATTGAGAGAGCCATGGTGAGTCCCCTTTCTAGGTGGTAACAGAAAGCAGAATTTCTGTTTCAAAGACCAGTACTGCAAATACAAAGCACAACATTGATATGAGGGAAAGAGGGGAAGAGAGGCCAAAGGGGAGGAAAGTGGCCTTCAACATTTAAACCATTTATATGTGAATTGGAGCAAAAGCAAACAAAAAGGAAACTTTCTGAGTATTATAGTACCATGGACCATTGTATGCTGTCTATTAAACTGCATACACCCAAAGAAACTTAAAATATCCCAAATGTACCTTGTCCTTGAATTTAGGTATTTAGTTGGCATTTGGTTTAGGCTTTTGTAAAATAGCATCAATAATTACCATTTCAGTTGCACCTTGTGTCTGTCTGTCTGTCTCTGTCCCTCTTTTCTGTACCTCTCCACACACGCTGTTCCCTCTACCTGGAACACTCCTCCTCTTTCTATTCACCTGCATGGACTCCGCTGTATTCTTCATATCTCAGCTCAGTTGTCACTTTACTTTAGAGAAGACTTAGTTGCTGCCCAGTTTATTCTTTCTCTATGTAACTGTTTCTTTTCTTCATAGAACCTACCACATTTTGCAATTAGATTTTCATTCATGTGTTCGCTTCGTGTGTGACTCTGATAAGCTCCTGGGACAAGGGACTTCATCCTTCACGTTCCCTGCTCAGTCTCCAGTGTCCTGCATGGTGCCCAAAGGAATGCTTCTCCATAAATAAATAAGTATCAGAACAAGATCAGAATGGTAACAACCAAGGAAACTCCCAGCACCAGTGTAAATGCTGGTGGGTGTCCACACATCCATTCCGTGGGCCAGCAGGTGGGTGCTGTGTGGCATGAACCTCTAGATCAAGAGTGTAGGGTTAAGTTCACAAACTTTTTGGATGGTAAATGATTTCCAAGGACCAAAACAGTCCAATTTTTCTCATTTCTCTGCTACCTGGGTAGATAGACCCACATGACTCAGATCACTCTGCTATCACATCTTCTCCTCCAAAACATTAGTGATAAAAATAGCTTAAAGGAAAGAAGACTCTAAGTTGCGTATATCTATCCAATGAAATGAGTGGTTTTGCTTTCAAACAAGTACTTTGTTTATGAAAGTATTATATAAGCAGGCAAATAAATAAAAGTTTGTAAACATAGGGTTGCATCTTGCTTTTTTCAAAGAAGCAACTTGATTGAGGGACTTCTTGAACAGCCAGAAATTGACCTTGGGTACCTCTTCTTCCCAACACTTACTGAAAGTTTGCATGTATTATTGTGATTATTTGTTAATAGCTGTCTCTCAAATAGACTATAAGTTGCCTGAAGGTAGGGACATTGTCTGCTTTTGTCATCATTGTAACCCTAGCACCACGCTCAGTAGCAATTCAATGAATGAATGAATGGATGGATGGATGGATGCATGAATGATATCTGGCTTATCACCAGCTTTCTGAGTATCCTTGAATAAGTCAATTTATCTTGCTAGTGTTCATTCTCTCATTCAAGAAGATGGTGATACCATTCTGATCCCTTCTTAGTAAACATTCAAGGATCAAATGGCATAAAAATGACACGTAAGACAGGGAAGGGACTAAACCTAACTAAATACTAACTTCAGAAATTTAAAATTATCCAAGTTATCCAATAAGAGTTTTATTTGCAGAGAGACTCTCTGACACCAAGGGGAGGAAATGAAAGAACTGAGGGAGATTCAGGCAACCCTTCAGTTGATATTTCAGAACAACTGAGAAGAGAAAGACCATTGAGACCTTCATGGTGGAGACTGTCAGGGAGGTACACTGTGTCCAGACAGCTCAGTCCTGGTCCTTCCATTCAGGGTTGGCATGAGATTGTACTGTACTTGATGATGTCCTGGACACTATCCAGTCTGGGCATTAGAAAAACTAAGTGTTCTTAATCAAATGAAATGTAGACTCAAAGAGTAAGATTACATTTGAGGGAAGAGTATCTTAAAGCTATACTTATTCAATAATAATAATATTATTTATTTCTAATATGTATTAGAAGCTTTACACATGTTCATTTAAAATTTTTTTCAATGAGAGTTGAAATTTATATAAGATACAATATTATATTAGTTTTAAGTGTACAACATAGTAATTAGACATTTATATATCTTGTGAGGTGATCACCCCAATAAGTATACACATGCTCATTTCTAACATCAGAATATAAATGGGTGTCTCTGTGTATACCTAGTTTATAGATGGGGAAACAAAGACTTGATCGCACAGCTAGGTGGCAGAGCTGGGATTCAAACACGGGGCTGCCTGACTTCAAATATCATGCTCTTTACACTCTGCCTTTCCAAACTCCACCTTTCCATTTGGAGGCCAAACCATCAGCACCAGCTATGTAATTTTCAAGGCCTAATGCAAAATATAAGTGTGAGGTTCCCTGTTTAAAATTTATTAATAATTTTAAGATAGCAAGGGCAGAGCGATAAGCTAAGCACAGGGACCTCCTGAGCATGGGGCCCTGGGCTACACAGATCATACATAGGTCCACGAAGCTGGTCCCACAAATCATTCAAGGTGGGCTAAAACGGATCGAATAACCAACAGAGCCCCACCTCTTGCCAGTTCTGAGAACCCCTCAGAACTCTCTGTGTTTGAGCTTACCCAGAGAAGTAGTGACAATGGTGGTGAGGCAGGGTAAAGGGCAGTGATACGGGAAAGGCAGGGGGAAGGGCCAGAGAAGTGAAGCAGGTCATCACTACTATGCCATCTGGGACTGACAGCCATGGGAGGGACCTGGGAGCCCAACACCCCAGGAGCAGCCCTGGGGAAAGACTGTGGTCAGGCACCATGACCATCGCCATCCACACCCTGGTTATTCCCTACACAGGTCCCCTGGGGAAACAAGATAGGCAACTATGGCACAAGCATAACAACGTTTGAACAGAATGAAGAAGAAAAAATTCCCATGAGAAAGTAAAGAGGAAACATTCACTTGTAAAAACTCAAGTTATGTGGTAACAGAACCAACAAAAGAAGGTTTTTCCAGTCTGGTTTCAGCCACTGCCATAGCCAAAAGAGTAGGACAGTCCAAAGGGGAGAAGTTGTCTCAAGAGCCATGAAAACAGTTTAGTGGAATGCCAGTATTGGCTGACCAAAGTTCGTTGGGCTCTGGGAATGCAATTTGGGAGGAGGACAGATTATAATGACCTTTAATCAGAATTTATTTATACATGCTAGTTTAGAAAACTTGGAAAACAGAAAATCACAGTGAAAAAAAATCACTCATAATTCTACCACTCAGTGATAACCATAGCTAATTTGACCTTTTGGTATGTGCTTTCAAACATTTATTAGATATAATATCATTGGATTCAAGGACCAGTTACTTAATTTTATATATAATATATAAAATATAATACATAATATATAAACATGTAATAGATAAAATATAACATATGTAGTATAATTGTTTCAATGAAAACCTTAGTAATAGATAATATTTTTCGCTTGATAAATATTAATCTATGTGACTTTTAAATAGCTGCATATAGCTTACCAAAGAATTCCTCTATGTCATTTCTTTGTCATGGTGCTTATAAACAATGTTACTATAAACATCTTTTGCATGTACATACACTTTCACCAATATGTTATTTATTCTTGGTGTTATGCAGAAAACATTTTCATCTGGTGTGACATTTTTCTGTTTCCATTCATATTAGGAAAAGCCACAGAAAAGAAGTGTTTATGACAGTGCAACAGAACCTGGCTGGATGGCCTTCTCCGTGCTTCTAACGCTCCTGAGCACTTCACGTGCACATATTTTATGGCACTTAACACCCTCTACCTTCTTGTTATTTATGTTGTAACTGGATACCCCTGGAGGGAAAGGGCACACGAGACTCATCTCTGTATCCCCCAGGGCCTTGTCCACACGAAGCACTCTGTAAATGTTTATGCAATCACTGAACAAGTTTCTCAAGTCCTGTAGCCCAGTCCTAATTTCAGTCCCCTGCCAACTTTCCTCCATAATTGATGTGACATTTCCTTCTCTGCTGAGGGACTGAAGTTTGGGGACATGTCTTAAGAAGGTCAATTAATTCCTTTGAGGCATTCACCACCATAGGACCAGAGGTGAATCTATTGAGCAATTCAGCAGGAAAAGTAGTTTACAGTTTCCTAAGTAGGTACAGAAGAATTCAGAAGCCAAGGTTTATACTAGCGTTCGTACTTTCCAGAAATGACTTGATGTTTTACACTTAAAATTAATTATAGTTTTATATGCAGAAAAGCACTGCTAAACATATTTCTATAGATATTCAGTGTCGTAAAGGAAGAAGACAACCTTAAGCACCAATGGTATGTTGCCTCCTCTTAAATGTGATGGTTCTCTAGGTCTCAACATTTGCTTAGCTTGTTCTACTTGTCTCAGAAGCCTGTCGTGGGCTATTCCCTGTATTACCCTTGAAATATTCTTGGTTGTTCTCATTGGTTAAAAGTGTTAGATCACATTCTATCACTTAGGAATCATAATACTTTCTTTTAATCAACTCTCATGAATGTTCTGTACTGATTAATTTTAACTAAATCTCCTTCCTCTGTATTGGTCTCCTACTAAGTGCTATATACACTGTGTGTTTTCTACTATGTGCTGAGCTTATGTTAAGAGTAGGGGTGCAAACATCAGACCTTGAGGCAAGGTCTCTGATTCTTATAAAGTGATGGGAAAAATGGGTTCAGAACACAGGCCAGGGCCTTTGAGGGCATCCCACAAGATAGAAAGTCTAGAAACCCACATTCCTGGGTTTCTAGTCACATTTCTCACCTTAACTCTGAACATCCTTTTCCCCCAAACTTCCACTCTGAAGAGGCATCATAGTGCAAGGGGAACGTAGCCTTGAATTTTGGCTCAATTCTTTATTAGCCTTGGGTCTTGCATAAGTCACTTCACCTCTCCCTGAGCATCCAAAAACAGGGATGAATTAGTACTGCCAATGCGATTGCAGTAGCAAGTGGTTAAGAGCAGCACATAGTCTGCAGCCAGACTACTCAGAGTCCAATCTCTTTCTGCATTATAAATTGTGTGACCTTGGGCTGGTCATTTTGGTCCTCTAGGCTTCAATTTCATCAGCTGTCAAATGGGAATAAGAACAGTACCTACTTCATAGGATTGTGAAGGTTAAATATATTAATCTATATAAAGTGCTTTATAGTTACATAACGTATGGAATAATGTTAACTCCTATTACAATGATTTGATAATTGCTGCTAGTGGAAGTCATAATAGTGCTGGTGGTGGTGGGTGTGTGTGTGTGTGATAGTTTTAACAGTCTATTCCCAATCACAGTCCCAGACCCTGTCTGACTATATTTAATTTCCTTTGGTTAATTCTAATAGGATTTGAAAAACCTAAATTACTTGTATATTTCCTTACTTAGTAATGCCATTAACATTTGTTGAGAACTTTTCATATGCCAGACAGATTCTAAGAGAATTGGAAGCCTTGGTTCACTTAATTCTCACACTAATGCCCGGTACTATTATTAGCTGCATTTTACAGAGAGGGAAACTGAGTTACAGGCTTGTCTAAGAGTAAACAGCTAATAAGAGGGCTGGTTCCAGCCTCACAGGCTAACTCTGAAGTGACAAGACAAATCCTGTCACGTTCACTGAGGAATCCTACTGGGGCTTGATTTCCTCCCGTGAATAGCCAATAGCTATCAAACATTATCCGAGCTTCCATGTGCCAGCTGTCATACTGCAAGGTGCTATTCTAAAACGGACTCAGAAAAAGGACCAGGTTGTGCCAGTGAAGATCACGGTATTCCGAAGCTTTGGCTGAGCGTTGCTCTCTGGCCCCCATGTTGGGAGTGCTCCTGTTTGCATTAGCCAGGGAAGGATTGTGAACTATTATCTTACCTTGTTATCTGAGCTGCTGGTGCACAAGGAAGTTTCCTTTGCTAATGGTTGAACTGCTCTTCAGATAAAGGCCTCCCCTGAATCTCCGCAGCACTAATTAATCAGCTGTTAAAACAGTAGTTGATAAAGACAGGCTTGCTTAAAGTTCGAATTGCCTGCAATCAGAGATAACCAGTGAGTCCCTTTTGGCAGTGAGATATGAAAACAGGAGAGTGATCTCTTATCAAAGTGAACAGGGCACTCAAATGAAAAATGGGGTTCAAAAGACAGTTAAAGCAATGTTCAAATTGGAAAAAAATAAAATATAATTATTTTTAAAAATCTGTGTGGACAAAGTGAAAATGGCACAAAACAGACACTTGGGCATAAACAGTAAAACGCGGTCCGCACAAACGCTTCAGTGTAAGCCGGGTGAGCAGTCAGAGGAGTTTTCACGAGTGCGGTTACGCCGGAGCGTGTGACACGTGTCCACGCAGGAGCGTGTGACATGTGTCCACCATTTCCCTTTGGCGGTTCATTTGCTAACATTGGTCATTTAAAGAATTCAATCAGAAAGTTGATGTCCTCAAAGGCAAAGGACAAGATTTTAAAAAATATATATTTATTTATAGAAAGGGAAAAGGAAGTTAAGGGGAGGGACAGTTAGAATCACAGGGCTTCATTGTAAGCCCGGAGTTCCTCCTGGAGGGTCGGTCCCCTTGGCTGCTGGGCAGTTTGTGCACATGGGTCCCCTTGCTGCATGCACTGGATTACAATACCTTTCCCCAAATAAATTCTTTTTGGTGATATAAACAAAACTTTATTCAAGAAATGACCTGAAAAAATGAGCATATAGCAGACAAATGAAAATAAACTTTCCTAAAAAAATGCTTAGATGAAATGGCGAAATAAAGCATGTAAATCGGAAATTTTGATCTTAAAAAGGCAATGGTAATTTGTAATAATTAAGAAATGTTTTGACAGAATGTCCCCAACTTGTATATTTACATAACGCCAGCACGCTGGGAATTAGATATCACTGAAGTTCCATGTCAGTAACCCATTTTGCATGTTTGAGATTGCCTTCTGTCTTCTGGATGCTTTTCCCCCCATTCTCCTTGATATGTATGTAACAATATCACCACAGTACCCAAGTGCTTTGTAAAATAGGATAGAAATCAGCCATTTTTATTGTTATTTTAGACTGTGATGGTTCAGAAAATGGCAAGTGTGGACAGCTAATGCAGTTGGTATGTGTCCAGTGGTGAGCCAGGGTCTGAGATCAGAACCCCCCCAATGCCCTGTGCTTCCTTGGGCATTGCACCGCACATGCTCTGTGAGTCACACCCCTCTCACATGAAGTGTAGCTAGTGGTAACCCACACACCTTCACCATGTGATGCTGGTTGTGGTTCAGATGTGGTTCACCTGATCTACACAAAGCCACAGGAATTCAGAAAAAAAAAATGGTGTATGAATTCAGGAAACTATTATTATTCTTCAGGATGATTTCTTTGTAACCTAAGAAAGAACCAATTGCAGCAAGAAATAAATAAGGAAAATATAAATATCCCTTAACTACTTAGCTTTTGAGAAAAAATATGTACCTGAAATTATTTCTTCAAGGTTCACAACAGAGAACCTTTAAAGTTGGGTTAATGTACCTAAACACAGTAAACAAACAAACAAAACTAGGAGTACCTACCACACACCAGGTATTATACTGCCACTTTACACACAGTATCTCCTCTAATTCTCACAAACGCCATGAGGGAGATACTATCCTGATTTTATAGATGAGGAAATGAAGCAAAGAGGTTTAGTAACTTGCACAAGGTCATCAAGCTAGTAATTTTCAGAGTCTGGATTTAAACCCACGTGGCATGGCTCCAGAACCTGAGATTTTTAAACACTACACTAAGTGAGGTGCAGAGAAAAAATAAAATAACAGGAAATGGCCCACAAATCCACGGCCTGTGAGTGACAGACCTAGCAGCCTAATACGGTCTTCCTCCAGTAGAACCCTCAGGTTACTAGCACTCTCACCTCACTAGCCACTTCGCTACGAAGTGGGGGTTCGTCCCGCCCTCCGTGGACAGTTGAGGTGAACCTGACAGAATCACCATACCTTCCACTTATGATAAGTCAAGGCAGAGCCTGAGAAGCATGGAATAAGGTAGCTCCAGATGACGAAGAGAAAGAGAAAGCAAGGAACAGTGTACAGGGCAGGAGCAGTTCCGGGGCAAGAAGTTAAGAACTGGAACTCAGTTCTGTCAAAAGCTTCCACCCTATCTGCTTCCCTCCTCTCCCTCACCCATTCCCAGCTAGTGGCCTGCCAGCCCCGAGTGCCATGCCTGGGCTTTAATACATGCTAGTTGTCCTTCCTGCTGCCGCCCTCCCTCCCTTTCCCCTGTGGGCACAGGGACTGAATGGTCACAGGTGGACTAATATAGATTTTTAATATGACCAATAGTGGAGACAGAACGTCACACTCAGCTAGCAAATGCAAAGCTGAAATCTAAGTAACAACACCTGCCTTTTTCTTCCTGCCACACACTTGTGAAAATGGATAATCCCACTCAGGAGTACCCATCTAGTCCCTGTCTATTTTTAATTCTTACTCATATTTGCAAATAGAAGACTCTCACCCAAATGCCACAATCCATTTGGTGCACTGTGATGCATGCTAGTATTCAAGAAATGCCATCAACCCTCTTCTGATTGCTGTGAGCAATTGCCGTGAGCAATTCAGTATCTTTCCTGGACGACTCACAACTTCACAGAGACTAAAAAGGGAAATTCTTTCTTCAATTCAACCTGCAGATTCCATCCACCCATTCACTAATTAAATACCAAAGCCATCTGCCCTTATAAAACTACAGACACAAGTCATACTTGCCTGGATTAGTTTCTGGGCCCAGATCTCTTAGAAGGATTTTCTTTGCATTATTTGCTACATTTTTGCTCCCGGTGCTCAACAACGAGCGATGAATGAAGCCAGATCTTCACATGATGCCCTGAATTTGGCTGATGTCTCCTTGTTCCCAAGCACCTGCTTAAACAAAAGGCATGGGCTCCCCTGGCCTTCTCTACTATTCACTGTGGCATGCTTTTCTAATTGGTTTGGGGCTGGGTGCGTGTGCACGTGTATATCTGCTCCTGTTCAACACACTATTTGCTTGGTTCCTTTATTTGTTTCTTCCATCTAAATCCTTAACTCAGAATGAGAAGATAATCAAGGCGAATGTTTTATGTCAAGATAGAGAGGAAGGGAGGACTTAGAAAAGGTCCTATTGAGAACAGAAGCCTTTTGTTATGAAGGTGTCTTAAAATTAGTGTAATGACTTCAGAGGATGAGATAAGGAAGGAAAGGTAAGATGGGATGAGATAAGATAAGAGTAGGTGGCAACATCAATAAGTAATGCAGTCTTAAGAGTATAAAAGGTGAACACATTAAAAATCTTTGAATCTGAAGAGAAACTGTACCTTTAACCCAGACTCTAAACAAGCTCATTGTTATTCTAATCTATATTACAGAAATTCAATAATTTGACTCTATAATCTCTAGAAAGACTTGTTCTTCAGAATGCTGCTTGAGGAAGCCCGGGTTTGCAATCACCAATTCTGCAGACACTATTACCCCAAGGAACTGCCTTTATTAGTAAGAAATGCATTAATCCCTCTTCGAGGTGGTACAATAATTTTTCCAAATGCTGTGTCCTCTTAGTAAATGCCTTCTCATAGTTGGGTTTTAAAAAATCAATGACATGCTGGAAAAGTAACATTAATCACATGTTTGTGTCTTCTTCTTCCTCTTCCCTAGGGAAAGAGTAGAAGTGATGGGATAAAATGTCTTTTTAAAATGTATTGATGTAATCACTTCCATTTTAGTTATTACAACGCTCATCTTAGACACAATAATTAGGACTGGGTTATCTGGTCCAACTTTCTCGTTTTACAGGTAAGGTCTCTGAGATCCTGAGAGAGGTGAGACTTCCTGAAGCCTGTATGATGTAATCAGAGCTGGCACCCAGCTCCCAAGCTCACGAAGAGGCCTGAAACACACTGCACTGCCTACAGTGTCTTCGGATCATTATTGCTAGTGGTGAAAGATTTGCCTTTCGAACATGTTATATTCCAAAGTGCCCAGAAAACGTAAGGTGCAGTTGTCCTTCATGCTGTATGAAACACTTCTTTCATGTGAAAAATAAAAGAAAAAACTGAAATTAGAAGGGAGGAGTCACTTGCAGCAATTATTAGTCAAATTCCTCTTGTAGTGAGAGCAAAAAGTTCCTATGAACTTGATTCTGAATTCAGATTTGCATTTTCTGTTTTCAATCTTCCAACTAAGTCTGTCAATGGGTCAGAACCTAGCTACACATTTTAAAACCACACTAAGTCTTGGGGGTGGGGGTGGGGGGAGATAGTGTAGGAGATCAGCAGCATGCAAAGAAAGCCTCCTCAAATGATTTATTTTCTCCTCTCTGTCTCCCTCCCTCCTTCCCTTCCTCCCTTCCTTCCTTCCCTCCTTGCTTCCTTTTGCATTAACAAGGTTACCTTAATAAAATTTCCTTCTACTTCGTGTCCTACCTTCTGTGATCCTGTTTTCTTGCCCCAATCTGGAGGAAAGAGGGGTCCAGGGCAAGCAAGATAGCACTTTTAAAGAAAGAAAAATTTCTGTTCTCTTTCCTTTGCAATGAAGAATGCCTTGGATTGAAATTTTGTAACTGCTACATTTCCAAGTCTTGCTTCTACTGATTCTCTTTAATTTTATAGACTATTTAGCTTCATAAAATACAATTGTGGTTTTATGAATACTTAGGGGAAAAAAAAGGCAAAACCAACCTAACTTCTAAATCTGCATTTAACTGTAGGAAACAAGGCATAGTATTTATTCATTCATCAGTAGTTGATCAACTTAAGAGTTCAGAAACAGATTTGCATGGGAAACAAAACCTTTATACAGTTACACATGGTGAAAAGGAAAGCTAAAAGATCATAGGGGCTGTAAATTTTTAATTTGGAGAGTTGGCAGTGAGCATGAACCATGTTGCTCTCGGCTACATTCAGAACACCCTGTTAAATGGGAAATGGGCAGACCACCCCGACCAGTAAAGGACATGTAAGCACGAATTCTACTGCTGGCTCTTCCACTTAAAAGCTGCTGATTTCGGAAAGAACCCTTTAGCTCTCTAAGTCTGTTTTCTCATCTTGAAAATAGAGATGAGGATGCTGATGATAATGTTTTGCAAACAGGTTTGTTGTAAAGATTAAATTTTCAGTCACATATGAAAAACCCTTTGTAAAGTGTAATTCACCATGAAATTGTTATTTACTATTATTAGCACCATCTCTGTCATTGTTATTAAATAATACATGGTCCTTTCATAAGGCTGACATTGCACACCTGGGTGTGTTCCTAGTCATGCTGACAGCTAAAGAAGTATGACAGCCAAATTGGTTTGTCATCCAGAAGTCACTCAACTGTGGCTGTATCAGGGAACAGAGATGGGAACTTCGGGGTTCTAGAGAATTAGGAGGGTAACGTCCCAAGATCGTGAGAGTTCAAAGACCATGATGTTCAAGATAATCAATTACAAGAAAAGTTGAACTAATATATATGGAGAATCTATAGTGGGCCAGAGTCAACAAAGGTTTACACAGATCCAAGAACTAGAGTTCAGATTTAGAACTTCAGCTAATACTATAGAGGACCCTGGGCACATTCCTTAGGCCCTCTGGATCAGTATATTCATAGTTAAGTGTGGACAGTATTAACACCTATGAAACCTTATAGGGTTATTAAGAAAGCAGTGTGTACCTAGCACACTACTTGTCTCACATAGTAAATAAATACTTATTGCCCCTCAATAAACACTTGTTGAATGAATGAATGAAAACATAGCAAGTCATAGTCACAGATAGTGCAAGCACAAAAGATGTGAATTATGAGGGAGTTAACTCTGAATAATAGCAAAGGAAATTTTTGAGTGTATTAATGTTTAGGACTGTGATGTCTTCTTGATGAAGTAATCCCCTCATCCTATAAAATGACTTTTTTTAATCGCTGGTAATATTCTTTGCTTTGAAATCAACTGATATTAATCCTGCTTTTCTAGCTCTCTTTTGATTAGTATTGGAATGGTATAGCTTTTTCAATATTTTTAATTTAACCTGTTCGTGTGCTTTATATTTAAAATATATTTCCTGGAGGCAGCATAGAGTCTTGCTTTTTAAAATCCAATCTAATAATCTCTGCCTTTTAATTGAAATGTATAGATCATTTACATGCAATATGATTATTAATAGGTTAGGTTCAAATCTATCATTTTGCTATTTGCTCTCTTTTGTTCTTTGTCTCCTTTTCTTCTTCTTCTGCCTTCTTTTAAAGTGAATATTTTTTAAGATTTCATTTTATCTCTTTTGTTGACTTTAGCTGTAACTCTTCATTTTGTGATTTTAGTGGCCACTTTAGTATACATATTTAAATAATCATAGTAAATTTTCAAGTACAACTTCATGTATAGTATACAAACCTTACAATAGTATACTTCTTTTTCCCTTTTCCCAGATTTTGTGCTGTTGTTGTCATATGTTGTTATATTTTAACTTTATTTTTGTTTATACAAACTTTATTTTAATGTGATCATAGTTATCAGCCCATTCCTTTATAATTTCTAGATGTCTGATGCCATATTTATACTTTACATATGAAATTTTTGTGAAGCTGTATTTTTAAAACCTTTCTTTTTAACATTACAAAGACCATTAAAATAATATATTAGCCAAATTAAGTAAAAATGGATTTTGTTAAATATATTTTATTTCAGCTGAAAAGTTGAGGCTACTTAAAATAGTAAGTGCTACTATTATCAACATATAAACAGGAAAATTAAAGATTTGAAAAATAATTCCATCAAGGTGAGAGAAAGAGGGAGTTGGAAGGTGACTGACATCCAGCCTCACCTGCTGAAGACATTGATATAAAATATGAAAGTAGAAAGGCTTGTACAAACAAAAAGAATGAGAAGAATCAGTGAGGAATAGAAGGAGATAATCCGATGGGAAAGGAAGGTGCAATAAGAGTGAGAGATGGGTTTTGAAAAAGAAGGTTTCTGAGACAGAGGAAGATATTTAATGAAGCTTGAAAATGAGAGTGGAAGGTCCAGAAGAAGTATAAGAGGGGAACTCCCAAGGCAAATGTCTCCCTCCCACTTCATTTCTAAGGGGTCAGTCACTACCTTCTTATTGCTAAGGCCCTGTAGGTCTTGATATAAAAATCAATTCCAAGCCAGCATTACCTATCACTGTTCCTATACAACTCTTTTTGTTTCTTAAATAAGAGATTAAATAAGACAAAATCCTCTGTCCCATATGCCGCCCCCCCCCTCCCAGAAGACCACCTTCAAGAAGGTAACACTCAGACTGGATATTTATTTTGCCAGTTTTTTCTTTTTGGGGGGTAAGAACAATTGGAGCACATAAGAATGAATTACTTAATATGGGCTATTCAGAACCAGAAGAAAAATTTTAGTATTCATCCATATTCTTCTGAACCTCAATAGGCTCAATTTGCACTTATAAAATGAATCAACACAAATCAGCATTTTCACATGAAACACTTTTATAAAGGAGTCTTAGAATAGACACTGATACAGAAAACTCGAAGACCAATAAATAGACCTTATGATTTGTTCCAGTCTTTAAAAGTTATTATTAATTTAATATTTTATCACTCCAAGGAAGGTTTTGCATTCCCCCGTCATCCAATGATATATTTAAAGCAAAAAGGAATCACATTATTTTTGTGTTTCAAAATGATCTTGTATATTTGACTAGACCTAACATTAACTTTGTTCTAGTAGCATAAGCTCACTCTCTTCTAAAAATGCAAATACAGTCTGTTTCTCCAATTCTTTCCCATCCTTCCCCCGTCACCTCCTTTCCTGTCTTTTTTTTTTTTTCTAACTCTGGGTGTTAGTCACTATAAATATATCAATTTCTCCATTTCTCTGAGGTTCAGGACTTAAGCAGTTGAGTCTTTCAACTTTATATGATTTTTGAGATTCTATTTTACACTCATCTCTGCACCTCCAAGTATGTCTATTTCTTAGCTAGTGATGCCTACAAATTATGACTAGTTTTAGAACTACTTCAACTTCTTTGTTTTGTCTTGTATTTCTACTGTGGCACTAATTACTAGCAATATGATTAATGCACTACTTACTGGTGGCTTTGTTCCCTTTGTTTTTCTGATAATGCTAATTAATCCAATTTTTGAAGAAAAAAAAAAAAACCACTTTCAGTTCTGCTCACATGTGTCAGATTGCAGGTGCTTTTGAAATCACTTTTCGCCTCTTGGGTTTTAAATTAAAGTGAAAAGTAAGAGTAGACCAATTAGTGATGCGGCTGAAAACACTCGTTCATCGAGGGATTCCTAGGACCAGCCATGCTAGAAATGGCTCTGAAGTAGTAAAGTTACCATTCAGTAGAGAGTTATTTTGCCCTTTACTCATTTCTCTGTGTGTGTGTGTGTGTTATTGTGTGTGTGTGGGGGGGGTGCAATAGATTTGATATTTCCAGGTGGAAGCATGGTTGAGGATGGCTGACTTAGGTACGGACACCACTCAGCTTTGAAGCAGAGCCCATCAGCCCCTCTCACCTAAATGCCTCTGTCTTGCAGTTCTCTCACTATGTGCTTATTTGGTTTAACGTTGGGAGGTTTGGTTTCAAACTTGGAGTTGGTACTTGCTGGGCAATTTGGTTTATGTTCACAGCATTCATTTTCTTTGACAGATCAGTAATACTCAATAGTAATCCCCCATTAAACTTCTCTTAGCACTTTTTAAGGGCTCTGTTAAATTATACTATATATATTAAAATTTAATAGTAGCTTGCTTTCCCAGAGACCAAAGATGCAGTGATTTTTTTCCCCTAAAAAATATTATTTAAAAATGCATTCAATTTTTCCTCTTTAAAAAAAACTAAATGAACATCTTCTAGGACTAATTTTGTGTTTACTTTTTTATAGTGTTAGGAGGAAAAACTCCACAGTTTCAGAGTCACTACATAAATGATTACATTATTATTTATGTTTTTTATTCAACTTACAGAATTCTATATTGTGTATATAATTTCAAAAAATTTTAACATAAAAGTTAGAATGTTTATGCACAATATGGAGCAGGAAAAGGGTGCTGATTTCCTCTTGTTAATAGATTAATCATTTACTGTGTATTATACCCCATTTGGATCATGTGTACTCCAACGTATAATTTGTGCTTCTTATGGAATGCCAACGAGGGTTTACAGAATGCCTCTGAGAACCCCACCTCTCGCCTTTGTCTTTTGCTATATTTCTTTCTTTTCCTGAATACAGCGGCAGAGGAAATCTGCTTAAACCCTCTCATTCACGCAGCAGGGGTAGGTGAAACACGGACGCACTGCAATAGTTAAATATTTCTATTGAGATTCAAGGTGGTGCTTTTAATTTTTAAAATTAACTTTGAAAATGGATTCATTTCAAGCAAGGCAGGAGACTTGGTAAAGTCCCCACCCCCTACGCAATTGGATTAAAGCGCTAATTGTTTTATTTGAAGTATCACTTTTGACTAATTAATTCATTTTGCCCTCTACTAAATTGATTGAAAATCCCAAATGATCTTTCAGGAAAGAAACAGAGAGCTGTGTGCCTTGACTTTCCCTCACTCCCAATCACACTTTTATTTACTATATTAAAACATGAAGCTCTGCCATGCAACAAAAGGAGGGAAAATGACATAGTTGGAAGGAGTTGATTCCCTCATGAAAAGCAGACGAATGGATTTTCTTTTTTAATAAGATGAAATTTATCATTTTGGATGGCTCTAAAGAAACAGCAGTCACTGAAATCTGGTTTACCAATCTTTCTTGGCTTATATTTTGGTGAATTTTGTTGACAAATTCCACGTCACTCAGGAGTCACCAAATAAATACATTCTTCTCTTTATGGTATAACAATTTGGAGGTGCATAACAGAAGTGCTGTTGTTTTGTTTTGTTTTTGAAAGTTAGTTAGATAAATGGGCCCAGGTGAAACGTCCCCATTTTTTGGTTTCCACCGTGTTTTTTCTATTTCCAACCTGTTAGGCTGCAGCAGCTTTTCTCATGAAAACTTCAAATCACAGGATAGGACTGTTCTAAATCTACTCTCTATGTTGCATGAGGCCCTTTCAACTGATTTTCAAAAGTTGTTAAATACAGCAGATGTTATGCTTTTTTATTTTTTAAAGGGTATAAGTGAAATTCTGTTAGGTCAGTAAAATGCCCTCAAAGCATCTTTAAAAAAATTCTCATGCTATCATCCCAGGCTCAGAATGTTTGGTAAAGTGTTTTGTTACTGTTTGTGTGTATTTCTTTTGCACAGCTCATTTTCATTTTTTATCATCTCTTATCAGGTCTTTGATTCTTTTAGTTCCTGACCACATTTAACACATAAAATGTCTTTGTTGTAAGTTCTAGTATTTCTACGCATAATTGCTTGTCTTCTCACTTCCACATTTTTTTCTATAATGATTAATATAATAAACTTGCCATCTGGGAATTAAATGTATTTACCCTGAGCTCTACAATATTATAGTCTTTGGTCCTGGAGCAATCACTCCATGTAGCATGAGCTCAGTACTGTTTGTATCACACATACAAGGAAATGGTGTATTAAATAATGGAAAGCTACTGTTTATTGAGCACTTGCTATCTGCCAGGCACTATGCCAAGGGTTATACAGCCTCACTTCATCTGTATGTCAATCCTCTAAGGGAGGTATTATTAGCAGTCTTATTTTACAGATGAGGAAACTGAGGCTCAGTTAATCCAAGGTTACAATTGTTTGTGAGTTATTCAAGCACCTGAGAACTGATTCTTTTCTCTTTAATTCTGGAGCAAGGACACTATCCTTTCTGTGATTCAAAGGTTATTTTAACTAGGAAGCAATTGTTATTACAATTCAGTGATAAACATTCAAAGGGCTTGTCTTGGAATCTTGGTTATGTATGTACACTTACAGAAATTTACAGAAGACAAAAGAATGAACAATTAAGGTTGTACATAGTTTAACTACAGGACCCTGAAACATTCAAGAAAGTCCATGAACTTTGTTCAAAACAAAGAGAAAAGAGGGAGGGAGGGAGGGAGTGAGGAGAGAGAGAAAGGATAGAAGGAAGGAAAGAAGCAAAGGAGGGAGAGAAAGGAAAGAAATCCATCAAATTAACACCTGGTTGATTAAATTTCTTCACTTTTTCAACTGCTTGAAGTGGCACTATACAGATAGCATGACAAGGCTTAAGCACATTAGCAGCCACACAGAACCTTAGGTCTTAATATATTCCGTTGTTGAAAGATAGAGGACTGGTTTTATTCAAAATCCAGACCTACTCAAAACCTTTGTTTCTGCAAAGTTAAAACAAATGCAGTGGAATTATCCGAACATTTTGTCTAAATGGAAACACACTGCAGTTGACTAAATTTTAAGAGTTTTTGCTATTTTTAATCTATAGGTAATCACACTGGATTCATATGATTAAATACAGAAAAATGATTAAATATAGAAAATAAATATGGGACATGGACATATATGTATATATGCAATCACACACACAAACATATATACACAAAGAAGAAGCTCTCTTAAATTCTGTCCCTCTATTTGATTTAAAATCATTATAACCTTATCATAAAGCAAGCACCTTTATTGAAAATGGTACAGATAAGGAAATAGGAATGATATTAGCAATAGTCTTTCCACAGCCACGTGTCATCCCATTTTCTTACATGGTCATTCTCCATGGAATAGCTTGTGTTCAAGGATAGTTCCAGGAATGTTTTCTATGTTTTTTCTTTCATTATATACTGTACTTATTATTTTAGAAAGTGTCTTTTATTTTAGAAATTTAGAATGGAAATTGTCATGTAAAAGTTAGCCTTCTTTTTTTAAGAACATCTTCACTGGTGCAGAAATATACTCATATTTATAAAATAATAACCAACATTACATGTTGATAATCAACACTAATAGTATTAGAAGCAATAAGAAACTGCAAATTAAGATGGTTCATTAAAATTTTGTACCCACAATTAACTTCTAAAAATCTTTTTATATAATACTTAATATAACATAAAGTACAGATAGTATTTGTGCTATATGCATATGTATTATTAAAATTTACTTTCCTGTGTCAGCTACTGTATTCTTGGGTTACTTTCTCCTTTTTTATATGAAGATGAATGTTTGGGAAATACAAAATATCTTTGATCCAGTTTTAGCAAAATTTTAAGACAAATTAGTCACTTAAAGAATGGAAAATACAATTGATCTTTAATTATTCAGTCGATTCATATTTTGCACTAGAATTGGAATCAAGAAATAACTATACTTGCCTCATAATCTTGTATTCATCTCTCCTATCTCAAGGATTTTTGTACACATGAAAGTTTTATACAATTACCTGATAGACTATTATGTCTCCACAGAAACTTATACTTAGGAAATACTTATAATAATAATTTATAAACACAGGCAGTGTTTATTTATGTTCAGGCAGAAGTAAAAAGCTGGGTACAAAATTACATATGCAATATGATTACAACCATATAAAAGAAAAATAGCAAAAATATTAGAAGGTAATATACTAAAATGTTAACAGTGAATATCATGGGTGACAAAATTATGAGTAATTTTTATTCTTTTTCTATATTCTTCAAATTATATATAATTTTCATAATATAAAAAGCTTCATGTAAAATGAATAGTATGTTTGAGTCATATTTTAAAGTAAAATTTAGAATCATTCTTTCATTTCATGGAGTTATTTTTACATGTAGACACGAAAACTCTGAGATTGTGCTCACAGAGAAGGCTGAAAATAACGGTCTTAAAAGAATGGGATTAAAAAGTAAAGCAAAAGCAGTAGTGACTGAACTGCTTGACAGGATTTTTGTTTTTGTTGTTTTTGTTTTTGTTTTCTGCCAGTAGTTATGGGAAAACATAGGCTGCAGGAAAAGAGAGTTACTGACTGTGACCCTCAGCAACTGAGTTTAATTTTCCTCAATCAGTAAAATGAGGATAATAATGTGTACTTTACAAGGTAAACTACATAGAGAAGTGGTCTTCAAAGTCAGGTATGCTCATCCTGTATATACATATGTGTGTGTATGTATGTACATTATGCATTATAATTTTATATACAAAGATTTATTTATGTACAACTCTGCTCTATGCATGGATTGACCCCGAGGCCGTCGCTTGTCCCACGTACCAAGTGACCCTAGGTCTCATACAAGTCAGGAGGGATCCTGAGGGAGGGACCACGTCACAGGAGGCTAACTGGTCACCCTCATCTGTTAGGCTGCTTTGGGCATATTGTAAGGCATTACAGTTTTTATACCTCAGTTAAAGGGAATTGAGAATTCTATTATCTAGTTTTTACTACAGTATTCCTCACAAAATGGATGAACGGTTTAAAGGGACCTCTACTATGAAACCACATATTGAAATTAATATTAATTATGTGAACACAATGAATAAGAAATGACAAAGGAGACACTTCTCCTTCCCCTAGTATGAGCTCATTGATAGCCACATTGAGCTAAGAATGATGATAATCTGTTTAAACTTTTACATCATTAATAGCAAGCATAAAAATAAGGTGAACTCGGAGTCAGGACTTTGAATCATAAACTGATGTCAGGATTTTTATAGAACATAAAACATGGTTAATTATGTTGTCATTAAAATATTATTAATTATATTTTTATTGATAGCAAAATATTATCATGCCTTTAAGAACGAAAGCAATTATTTAAAATAATGTTTTAATTCATCTGATTCTTTGGAATTTTCTATTTTTGTGCACATTTCATAATGTGTATAATACAGTAGTGGTGCAGTAAACGTTAGACTAAATAAGCAATTATATGTATTTTGAGAGTATACCAGGGGTTTCCAGTTGAACACACTAGAGATTCTTCTGAGATGACTGTCAGTGAGGACCAAGATACTTAAGGGCTGTCTGGAAAGAATCCAGCCGTGTAATATGAAAAATAGAGGCATTTATGGCTGAATTTTTTTCCGGACAGCCCTTGTATTGTTTAATTTATTTAAGTTTATACCAGGTGTTTACAAACAAGCCCCTTCTTACTGGGATAATTATATCACAATCAAGGGCACCTGAGCATTACCCAGGGCTGCCCCTACTCTTCACCCTGACAGAACGGAAGAGGCCTCAGGAACTGAACGAGCTTGAGGCTGGGGACCGTGCATTTCTGACTTCTGCTCAGCATAACTTACTCAGAGAAGTGACAGCAATTTTATTTTCAGGATCCAAAGAGATAGATAATATGAAATAAAAATATAATCACGCTTAAATAAGCCAAATGGGGGCTCACTCAGAGAAATTTGGATTTGGGCCATGAAAAAGTTAAGGATACAGAAAAACCTACGGAAAAACGTTTCTTTTATCAGAATGAATTTAAAATATTATTTATTGAACCTATATCTTCTCAGGCTGAGTAATAAAAATTAGGGGGAAAAGCAATAATAGTTATCTTGTCATCCATTTTGGGACATTGGTACCAATCCATGATTAGAGAAGTTACGTAGTATGTACATTTGACAAAAGGTTTTCCATAGCTTCCTCACAGGGCCCTTTAATTCATGGCGCTGGTGTGTGTGTGTGTGTGTGTGTGTGTAAGAGAGAAAGGGAGAGAGAATATTACAGTGTTCAGAAGCCAACTCAATTCTTAAAAATATCTTGGTTGCTTTTTTTGTTTGTTAGGCATTCAAATTTGCAGCCTGTTAAGAAAATCAGAAACCCTATATCTTTCTTCTCTTTTCCCTCAATATATGTACATTTAAAAGAAAATTAATTAACCAAAAAAAAAAAAAAAAAAAAAAAAAAAAGAAGAAGAAGAAGAAGAAGAAAACTCCCTGCTTGGAAAACTATTTTGACCTTACTTTTATTGTGAAGAGATCTAGTCACAGGCAGCAGTAAAGGGGAAAATGACCCAAGTTTCCTTCATCTTTTTCTGCTTCCTGCCTTTCCTGACTCTCCTCTCTGTCCACTGGAATGTTAAAGAAAGACAGTTCTTTGGCCCATACATAGCTGACTCATTCAAATTCCACATGCATTCAGCTGTGCCACTAGAAAGGTCCTTTATTTTGTTGGTGCTCTGGGGAAGCCAACACAATTCGATCAGCAAAATTATCGAAGGTGATATTTAAAACAAAGTGCTTGAAGGGTTGGGACCTAGAACCGAGCTGTGGCTGACACACTGGGAAGGATTTCTTCGCACAGTTTTCTGAGCGGTGTGCGTTCAAAGCCATAGTTCGCCCGTGGTTTCTAAACACAGCGCAGAGCGACCGCAGCCCCTCTCACCGCTCAAAGGCCTGTGAGCCGTGCGACTACATTCAGCCTCGCTACTTCTCCCGTTCTGACTTCCCAGCCCAGTGAGAATATCCAGCCATTTAAGGGAGTGTCACTCAAGCTTATCCTTTTAATCAGAGCCCTTAGAAGAAATACCAGTTTGTTTTTGGAGACAGTTAATCTGACGGAAGCAAATTCAAGTTTTGGCAAAGATCTGTGGTAAGATAGAGTGAAAAGCTTCCAAACAGTATTATTAGAAGAAAAAAGAGGCACGACCTCCCCAAGTCAAGTGCCAAGCACACCTACATCAGCTTCAATCAAGCCATAGAAAAATAAGATATTTTTAGATTTATTAAAGTGCTTCTGTGCCCCAAGGGCTGTTTTATTACTGTAGAAAGAGCTTGTAATCACTTCTCCATGAGGTTCTTATAATTTAATATGAAATGAGATCTTAGAAAAACCACAAAACAAACCTAAACAGTTACTCCCCTGCCTCACCTCACTGACCCCAGTGCTTCTGTTGGCTCTCCCTACTTCGTTTCATTGGAACGTCCTTGCACATGGCTCTCTCACATCTGTCCAGGTCTGCAGATGCACCTCCAAACTTGGGCTCCCTAAGCCCCATTATACTGGGTGAGCTGGGAGCAAACCAAAGCCTCCACTCTCAAGTTTACCCAGGACTGGGATCTTGAAGGTGCGCTGGTCTCATACCACCTTCTTACAGATAAGGAGATTGAGGTTCAGGGTGGCTATGCTGGGCCCAAGTCATACAAGCGATGATTAAGTATGGAGCGTGGGTTAGAGCCCAGGTCTAGTCTGTAGGTCCCCACTCTGGGCTTTTTATGTTCACACCAGAAAAATAAGGGTGCTAGCCCTTTCTTGTCCTCTGTCTGCCTCCTTGTGCACTGACAGGTCACAGGAGTCCGCACTGCGCCATACTGATATTTGGGATTTGTCACTTCCTGGAATACCAAAGAGAACGCTCTCACAGCTTCCCTTTATAGAATTTACTCTGGACCATGTGGTGAGGGACGTTCTGAGGAGCACCCTCCCCCAGAGGAGGTGGCTGGGGTATCAGCGATTGGATTCCCTTCAGCCCATACACAACCGATGCCACTTAGTGGAGATGGGTGTGCTCACAACAGCTCCCCTGTTGGCCAGGAACCAGACTCGGAACCTTAGGAAACTGCCCACGTCCAACCATTTTTGACTTTCAGACACAGTGATCTCATAGAGCTCGACCTGATTTTATTGGGCAGCAGCCACGTGTCAGGGACTCTGCCACATGCCGAGCAGGGGGTCAACCGCCCCAAAGGCCTGTGCGGTCACCATTTCAGTTCCTCCCAGGCACAAGGGGTAACGGGGAGGCGGAGGGCCTGAGAGTTTCCTGAGGCTTTAGTGCTGGAAAGTGAGGACGACAGGATTTAGCGGCTTGAGGAACTCTCTCATGCTTTCTCCACTGAGGAGGAGAGGGTTCTGTCACTCACTTCTGCCCTGCTGTGCACCTCATCTCCCTCAGACCCCCCTTGCTCAGGGCGTCAGGTTGTCATGGTATGCAGGATTCTGGCGTGGAGCCCATGACCTTTCTCCCCTACCTCGCATCACCCACCAGACCATAACTGGGAGCCCCTCTTCCCTCTGTCCCATCGCTCCCCTGTGTTTACTCTTTCAGACCCCCGATCTGCTTCTGGCCCTATCTGGCTCCTTCTGGGCAGATCCCTGCCCTAGAGTGACCCGCTGTGCCCCAGGCACCACTCCTTCCCAGGAGTGTTTTAGAGCGCCGCCCCCAGCAAGCAAGGTGGCACTGGGGTACCGGAGGGTCGGGCCAATGGACCCTGTCCATAAGAACCTGGCCACAGCAAGACAGGATAGCCTGCCCGGGGGTTCCTAACCTACAAATACCGGAGAGAATCCAGATGGATTTCTAATGCTAACTGAAATTTGGCATTTTCTTCCAATTTAAATGGAACAAAACAGTAGTATTAGTGATACCTGTGATTTTGTCATTAGCAGAAATCACAGATATTTTCATATTCTATCACAGTTACTTCTGATAACTCAAAATATTATTTACATTTATCACGACTTCCAAATCATGATCTCACCAGCTTATATCATTTAACCTAACAACAAAGAGCACCTATATCACTAGGTAAAAATTTTGCCTTTTAATATTTTAGTAACTAAATTGTAATATGACTTGTTTTTTTTCTAAACCTACATACCTTATTTCATACATAAAAGCATTTTTCTTGGAAGCGGTCCATAGGCTTCAGCAGCTGGGAGGGTCCGTGGCACACAAATAGTTAAGAACTCCTGAGCCAGTGACTAAGGTGGCGGTCAGTGATGTTGGATCTGAATCCTAATTCCACTCTTTACCAGCTGAGAACCGGAGAAACATTTCCTCCCTTGTTAAAGCCTCAATTTCCCTAACCTCTAAAGGTGGGATGAGAACCTGCCTCATAGGTTTTCTGAGAGGATAAAATGAGATCATCCACGTAATAGCCAGAGCACGGTGCCCACCAGCTCAGAAGAAGGCTCAACAATGCCAACCGTCGTTACTATCAGGAGGCCTCCCCTCCCCTGCGCTGTCACATGCCTCACCTGGTCCTCCACGGTTGAGAGATGGCCCAGAGCACTGTGCGTGATCCGCGTCCGCCTCTAGCACCTAGGGCTCTCTGGGCCTGTCCAGGTCTCCACAGAGCCTCTGCAACTGTTGCCCTCCCAGAAGCACGGGGTACATCACCTGCCCCTATCCGAGCTACCAGGCATCAGTTTGCGAGGCCTGACTCATTGCCACAGGGCCCATCGCTCTGTCCAAAGAGGTGTTTCACTTGTGGACCTGGAGCCAGCCCTCAGTTCTATTGTCAGTCCTGCCGTGTCCCAGTTCAATCACCAGTTGCAGCGAGTCCCTTAGCCTCTCCACACCCCTATGGACGTAGTCCGGTATCCTCTCCGTGTCCTCCTCACCCAGCTGTTGTGCAGAAGAAACGAGAGAAAGAGTGTGAAGGCCCTTAGAAAACCAGGAAGAGTGATACGGGCACTGGCCACGCCCCCTGCCCCGCCCCACGCCTCGCCTCGGGCGTGCTCTTCCTGCCGCACCTCCAGGCCGACTCCCGCGGCGCCTCCTCCACCACGCACCCGGACTGCCGCCGAAAGCTGTAAGGGAGCCGCCCCTGTCCCTCCCATCTCCTCACCCACATCCGCTTCAGCATCTTCACTTTCGGCTTTACAGCTTTTCGAATCATATCTTTCCTGCCGAGTAAGTATTCTGAGGGTAGAACCATTGCCTAATTTTGGTACTTTTACTTTGTATTAATAAAATCTGTTCTGTTTTGGACCCCTGTCTAAATACTAAAACTCATTAATTTTTTTAGGAGGCTGAAGACAATTTCTGCTCTAGAAGGGGTTGGTGGGGAGATAATAAATGAAAACATGGGACAGCTAAGGGCAAAACATTATCCAAGTATTGTGTGAGCTCTGAAGAAAGAACAAGCCGTGGATACTGTGGGCCAGGGATGGGGATATGAGAGATCAGGGAAGGCCTGCTGGAGGAGGTGAATATTGCCAAGACATGTTAATTTTGGGACTAATGCCCTGAATGAAGAAGGGGAGATAGATAGAATACTAAGCATGAAGAATGACACAAAAAGGATAACAACAACAAACGAACAAAGAATGACACAAAGAAGCCAGGAGTGGAAGTTCATTCATTCATTCCTCTAGTCCCTCCTTCCACCAGCAGAGGTTTCGTGAAGAACCGTTCTGTTTCAGGCACAGTGCTAGGCACTAAACAAACACAGATGATAGAGTATGACAGTGTACCATGGGCGCTGTTGAGGTAGTGAGGGTAGGGATGTATCTCTAATCCACACCAAGGACACCACCGATGCAGGAATTCTGGCTGGTCAAAGCCTGGCAAATGCCATTTTTAGCAGGGGTTGTCCTGAGCAGACCACGTGTCTGCACCACAGATACACAGTTACCCATGGCACTGTCAGCCCTTTCCTCTCTCAGTGGCATAGAGGACACAGAGATTATGGAAGTCAGTGGTCACTGAAGCTACTAGCCTTGGGCACAGCACCTGTGCAGGCAGTCTTAGGTTTCCTCAAAGACATACGCTTTCTTATAAACTTTTTTATCTTTGGTTTTCCATTTTTGTAACCAAAAGTTCTTATATTCAATTGCTCAAACTATTATACATACTTTCTTTTTATTATCTCATTAAAAGTGTTCAATGACCTCATGGGAGGTGCGCATCTTCTCCTGTATTTCACTACAAAGGGAATAAGAAAGGTTTGAGTTGCAAAGTCAGTGACCTTTGCTTTTTTTTTTAACCACATAGTTCTGTATCCATATTTTTTCATGTTACACCTTTCAGTGAACTTTTTGAGGTGGAACAGAGACACACTTCAAGCGTATATCTTTTTCACAAACAGGAGATGTTCCAAAACTAAAGAAAAATGCTGATCAAGTCTGTGCTGGAAAAGTAACATGAACCTAATGTTTTAGAATGGATTCTTTAGAATTCAAAAGGACTAATAATAAATATAATGTGGCCATTATATTTGGTAAGCAATTAGAATAGCATTATCTTGACAGAACTGAGTTCTTATTAATGGAAGTAGGAAGGGTCCTTCAGTATTTGGCCCATCTTTGCTTTCGTGTTGGAAACAATGTTCTCCTAAAGACTTCAAAAGCCCACTTATTGTTGAAAATTATTTTACAGACCTATGTAGTGATCCTTTGGAACTTTTTTTTTTTGCAGGATGCTTTAATATCCAATTTCAGAGCATCCATTCACTCACACATTTATAAAAAATTGATTTAAGTTAATGCAAAGAACCATTCGAAATCCATAGACTTGTGGCTCCATTCACTGAGTCACGAATATACCTGTCTCACTTTTATAAGGCTGTGTTTGCTGATCTACATAGGTGTGTGTGCGCAGAAGGCTGCTGCTGGTACAGGTCTGTATGTGCACGTGTGTACATGCACATGTACATGTTTGCATTCATGTGTACACATGCTGAAGAACTGCCTTTAAAAGGTTCATTGATTCATTCATGGACCAAATATTACCCAGCATATTCCACGTGCATTTCTTCTAGATAACTGTGAAATTCAAAGAAGTCTCATCTCAGTCTATTAAGGAGAAAACATGCAGAGAAGAATGAAAAGCTATATACCTAAGTAAAAAGTGCTACTAGTTAGTAACTCTATGGCCAATAAGCGATTGGGATTATACAAACAGAAGATAGTACTCATGGCCGGATGAAAGAGGCCACATCGGTAGCTGCCGTAATAACGGTCATCTGCTCAACTCTCATCGTGCATCAGACAGTTCATAGGCATTATCTCTGGTTCACATCCTTAATTCTTAGATGAGGAAACAGTAAGGGACTGATCCAAGGACATACAGCAGCCAAGGCAAATGCAAGGCTGCAAAGTCCTCATACTTCTCACTCCATCCCATGGCTTCTCGTCTTCATTCACTTGTGCTCCTCAGAGCAAAACAAAAAAACAAAAACAAAACAAACAAAATCAAGGCTTTCCTGTAATGGAACAAACCAAAGCTCTTTACTATTGCCCTATCTCCCTTTCTGTGATCTCCACAGGGCGCACACGATCCACAGTGACACAGGGCCCAAGCACACAGCACCGAAAGGTGGGGCAGGGCGGGCAGCTGGGGAAAGTGTCGACACTGAGACAGAAATGTCAGCCTGGGAATAAGCTGACCTAGGAGGGACTAGCAGGCCTAGGAGGGGACTCTGCCCCGTGCAGGCACCAGTTGGTGGGTACCAGGCACTCTTTCTGTGTTGGATCCTCCAAGTACATGCTCCTCAAGTCCCAGGAGAGACTCAAGCTCCACACAAAGGAAAATAAAATGCAGGGTGCCCTCACAGGAAGTCTGCGGCTATGATGGGGGATCAGAGGCCTGCCCACCAGAAGGCAGCTCTCCTATTCCCCATACACACACCCCTCATACGTCGGGCACGGCGTAATTGGTGTGCACACAAATGTCCCGTATGTTTCAGAGATCTGAGTGGCTGGCATCACTAGAAGATAGCTTATTTATAAAACAACACTCCTCTAGTAAATTTTCAGTGTTAAGAACTGGTTTTAGGAGTAGAACTTAACATTTCTGTTATTAAAATCAGATCTAATGTAAATTTTCATTGCTACAATACTTGCTTAAGTGACCTTATTTTATTTTTTCTAGGGTTGCATCACTTTTTTTTTTTTTGCCTTTTTTAAATGATGGGGAGTTGATTTTTTAAGGGAATTATTATTGGTGTCCTGCATATTAAAGGATTATTGTTTGGTGTCCTGTGGCTTCAGAAAATTTAAAAGCTCAGTCATATAACCTGACACTTCACATCCTGGGGTGAGAACATTTAAGCAATTTGCTTAAGGGGCCCATTCCCGAGGCGGAGGGGCCTCCTGACCACCCCCAGGCTTGCCGGGACCGTGGCAAGACGCCAGCCAGGACGAAGCGCTGCGAAGGGGAGCTTTTCCTCTTCCCTCTCCCCTTCCACTTTATTCGTCTTCTCCAAGGAAAGAGATCACAGGGCTTTTGTGTTTTAAATAAAACTTTCGTTTTGAAAATTTTTAGATTTACAGACAACTGTAAGGATAGTACAATTTCCCTGTACCCTGCACCCAGTTTTTGGTATTAACGTCGTAGCGTTTGTCGGGCACAGTTGTCACAGTTCATGAACCAGTAATGACATGTTATTTAGGAACTGAAATCCACACTTTATTCTGATTTCCACAGTTTTTATCTGATGTATTTTTCTCTTCCAGGACCCCATCAGGACACCACTTTATTTATTGGTCATGCCTCCGAGGCTCCTTGTGCCTGCGAGTCTCTCAGACTTGCACGTGTTTGAAGACCTTGAGAGTTTTGAGGATTATCACTTAAATATTTTGTAGACTGTCCCTTGATAAGGATTTGTCTGGTGTTTTTCTCATCATTAGACTGTAGTTATGAATTTTGGGGAGGAACTCCAAAGATATAAAGTGCCACTATCTTCATCTCCATCTCTCTCTCTGACTGTCTGTCTGTCTGTCTGTCTGTCTCTCTCTCTCTCTCTCTAACATAAAGAAAGCACCTGACACATCCCAGGCACTCAGTAAAGAGCAAATTCTTCCTCCCCTCCCACCAGCAGGTCAATTTAGTAACAAGGATATAATCTGCATAGGAAACATCTTTACTGTGTCCCAGTTCCTCTCCTCTAGGAAAGGTATGGTTCAGAGGGAAAGCAAGCTTGCAGATTTTTGCTAAC
Organism: Lyroderma lyra; assembly: GCA_004026885.1. Classification (NCBI taxonomy): domain Eukaryota; kingdom Metazoa; phylum Chordata; class Mammalia; order Chiroptera; family Megadermatidae; genus Lyroderma; species Lyroderma lyra. The sequence goes on along the minus strand of PVJL010001273.1, from coordinate 102,397 downwards.
CATTTTCAGGGCAGTCCCAAGTGCGGCCTCTGTGCTGGACATCTGTCCCTCTGGGACATCTCTTACCCTGCCCAATGCCCCGGTAAGGCGATCTCCACGGCCTGATGCACAGGCTCTTTGCTGGCTGGCTAGATCCTTCTGGGGTTTGATCGACGGTGCACCAGCAGGATTTCCCCGGACAGGAGCAAATTTATAAATTGTCCCTTTATTTGCCCATTTTGAGTTGTTTTTTTTTTTCTCTCCAGGATCTTGACTCTATCTATCTATCTATCCTACATAAATTTGGATACAGAAAAAGTCAAAAGTTCAGGTGGCCAAGTAGCATGTATTCAATTGTGACCTAATAGTGTGGTTTCATATGTTTAGAGAATGAATCACTGTGTCAGTCACATCTATCTTGTTGATCTAATGTTCTTCAGCATGACCACTGCAAGTTTCTACATTTATTTTGGCGATGCTGCCTTTACACAAAGTATTTTTGGAATTTTAGAACCCCTGTTTGAAAGTATTCTTTAGAGACAGTTTAACTTATAGCCATCTGACCAAACTTGATTCATCCTCTTTTCACCAACCCAGGCTCTGAATTACTTTTGACTATTTTCAAAAATCAAATCTGACTTCAAAGAGTAAAGCTTTTACTGGTGATATTTAGAACAACAAGCTATAATCTCTGAGGGGAATTCAAAAAAAGAAAATTACAAAAGAGAGAGACAGAGATTCCTGGATTTGTTGAACCATGACAACATCTGGAATAAGTATAGCATCTGGGAAATATCCAGCCATGTAATGTGAAAAATAGAGGCATTTATGGCTGCATTATTTTTTCAGGACAACCTATATATATGTATGATTACTTTGGAGTGGGAAGAATTCATTTGGATATATAGATTCTACTGTGTTTGTTTAAAAATCTGTCATTAAACCACAATAGCATAGTGTTCTACAGTGCAGGCTCTGGGGTCTCACTGGCTGGGTAAATTCTGGCTTCATCATTTATTATCTCTGTGTGACCTTAAGCAGGTTATTGAATTCTCTCTGCCTAGAGTTTCTCATCTGTAAAACAGAGGCAATAATAGTACCAATGTTACAGGGTTGTTCAGATAATTAAAAGAATTAGTAGATGTAAAGCATGTTAAATGGTGCAGGAACACAGGAAGGAATCAAACGTTAGCTACAACTGTCATACACTATGTTGTGTCACACATCTTGATTCTGACCATCAATAGCAAATTTATGCATTGTGTCTGTATTGCCATATTCTTCAATCTTGTTTATTTAATTGATGGCTGTTATTTTCAGTAGGCACTGCTACCCTGTAAAAGTACAGTTTATTCCAAGATTAACATAGAAAAAAAATTACACCTGTCTTTATTTATATTTACATTTTTGTTTCCATAGAAAAAATTGTGTCCCCTCTTTAAAAAGAGAAAGTCTCTGATATACTAAAGTTTCTGAAGACACTAAAATAAATAAATTGGAATTGGAGTCTGGTAATTCACCAGCTATTGATGGGCCCTAGCCCCCTGCAAGGCCCCACCAGAGGGAAAAGGGAAGAATATCATTACTAAGGGAATGTATTACAATTGAAAGATGGCATAAGAATTGTTTTCCTTTCCAAAGATTTCAGATTAACACATTTTCTAATTACTCAATGGCAGGTTTCACTTTTCAATTTCTAAGTTGTACTGCACTCGTGGAATATATACACATACATATATGAGGGCTGTCCAGAAAGTACCCAGCATGCATTATAATATGAAAAATAGAGGCATTTATGGCTGGATGTTTTTCCCAGACAGGCTTTGAACATATATACGGATATAAATATGTGTGTCTGTATGTTTTCGTGTTTATATATGTATGTATACACACACATATAGATATATATTTTCAAACTATTGTACAATCCAATTAAGTCAGATGGCTCTCCTGAGTAACCTCATGAACCAATGAAGGAACCATTTGTCCCCACTGGGACATGGATGGCTTCCAGGGCGCCGAGCATACACCTGCAAAAGTCGGTGACTCACCTGTGAGTCACTGGGCAAGCATTAGCAGGGAGAAGCCAGCCGGGATGCAGAGGGTGCACTTGGCTGCCGGTTCCCTCCTGCCCTCTCAGAATAATGACATTAATGACACTTCCAAACAGCTCACCCAGTCACAAAGTGGGAGATTTCAAAACCCATGTGGCAGCTGATTTCCTAATAGGATGCATTAAACAGGACATTGCATGTTTTATGGGCTGGGGTTGATTAGACCATAAGACTTAAAAGATGTAGCTAAAGTGGTTGAAAAATAGGCCTTGGAAGTTCAGATCAAAGCATTACAGGGGGGTGATTAGATAAATAAAAAGTTTAAGCCTAACTGAGCAAATAATTGCACATCCCCTGAAAAGCTTGGTTCACAGGGATTGATCAAATGTGAGTCACCCCAGGCACAGATGTCTTTCTAAGAATATTCCTTTTAATTTTTTTTTAATATACATCAAAAGGGGAAAAAAATCTGGGTACTGACCAGCAAACACTCTTGTTTGTATAAGAAAAGCCTCCTTAAGATACTGACGAAAAAATATATCCCTCGTTGTTTAAAGAGGCCAGTTTTCCCCTTTCTCTTCCTTCTCAGTCTGTAGTAAAAGGTTTTTGCTTAACCCAGACTAATAAGAGCTCACCTAAAACATTCGAAAAGATTTCTAGCACCTCATCTTATCCATTATTCTATAGAAGTCAGATGCAGTTTTATGTTAAAAGCATGTACTGTTATCTTTCTAAAGAAATACATGTCAGGGGGAAGACTCATCTTTGTCTTGTTAAAAGCCAAAACAGCCTTTGCAGAGCTCTTTGTGCATTGGTATGTGCCAGACAGAAGTTTTCTCATTTAATCCTTCTGACAATGCTCGGAGGCAGGTTTTCATATTCCTAGTTTACATGTGAGCAAATTGAGGCACACATGCGGATTAGGTAACTTGCCCCGGGTCACCAGGCTGGGAAGTGGCAGAGTGGAGTGTGAGCCCAGGTCTCACGCTGGACTGTTCCCTCCTGAGAGCACTTCCAGCTGACAGCCAGTCCCTAGCAACCACAGGATTCTGCAAGTACACCTGGATTTCAGTCATTTCTATGAGCTGAACTTGGTGGTACCCTTGAGGTGGGATCTGGTATTATTTCTTAGTTTGAAAGTAAGCAATTAGAGGTAGAAATCATGGCTTTCCAAAAACTGCACAATGCAAAGCAGATGTGCAGGTAGAAATGCACTCAAAACTGCTACAGTGTCAAGTCTGTCACTTGGTCACTGGTCCCCTGTGGCCAGACAGTGACCAGGCAAGATATCTTGGTAGCAGGAGTTTTTGGTGAGTCATGTCTCAGAATCAGCAGTTTGTTGGAAAGCAGCATTTATTGTTCCACGTCCCAAGAAACTGGTGATTAGAATTAGGGAAGGAAGATGGAAAACTGGTAGCATCAATACCTGTCAGAATCCATACAAGTTTTGTTTGGTCTCCAGGTCCTTTCGTGAGCTGCATCGCATAGCGTTGTTGACCAGATGTTTATACGGGTTGCTTTATATTTCGGCTCCCCCTCAGATGGCAAGGGGCAGGGAAACAAGTTAGCCCGGAGAAACAACCATCCCCTCAGTCAGACCAGCCTGGTCCAAATCCTGACTGCATAAGTCTGAGAACGTTGCTAAACTCACTGCGCCTCAGTTTCATTATTGATAAATAGTATCAGCTCAGAGGGAACCGTCTTAACCCTCCCAGCCCGCTGTACCGATTTCTCCGTCATTTCCGAACCTGCCGCTAGGCCGCTGGACCTAATTTTCGGTACTTTGTCTAGTACGTGAGAACAATGACTCCACAAGTTCCATCTTCCTCTAACCACTTGTTTGCATGGAACTAACATTTTTCTATATCATGTTGGTTTTTTGTATAGGGGACAGTTAGGTTCAGGGCCTCAGGTCTGGTAGGGCTAATCGGCTCGGGCTGCCACAACAAAATACCATATACTCAGTGGCTTAAACAACAGAAACGCATTTCTCACAGTTTTGGAACCCAGGAAGTCCAAGATCAAGGTGCTGTCCGCTTAGGATCCTGGTGAGAGCTCACTTCCTGGCTCTTCTTGCTACATCCTCAGGTGATGGGGAGAGAGCAAGATTATGCTCTGGTGTCTTTTATAAGGGCCCTAATTCTGTCATGAGGACCCCACCTTATGACCTCATCCAAACTCAATTACCTCCCAAGGGCCCCGTCTCCTAGTACCATCACAATGGGGGTTAGGGCTTCAACTACAAAGGGTGGGCAGACACAAGCATTCGGTCCATAGTAAGGACTGTCTGCAAAGCAATTGGTAAGCACTCCATAAATGTTCCACCACTATTGTTACTTTGGTACTAAAATTAAGGAAACAGATGATGTTAAAGTGCACCTGTATAATCATTTTGATGAAAATGGAAGGACAAGCCTTTCTTGTGATAGGTGCTGGGCTACACATGCACCAAAGACACAAATAAAGAATAAGGCAAGATTGCTTCTCTTGATCTCCTTTGAAGAGACTTCTCTTGAGGACCTCTCCTGGAGCACACCCTCTGTTTTGCAGAGGAGGTGACCAGCCATGGGGAAACACCTGTAATGGCCTTGAGCACTGTCCGTTGCACAGCTGTGCAAGCCTTGGGACAGAAGGTTACTAGACAGACATTCAAATCCTAGATGCTGTAGGTACTGGCTACAATTTTGGGCAAGTCCCTTAGCCTAAATCAGTCCAGCTTTCTCCTCTGTGGAGTAGGAAAAACACTAATTTATTTAGTTAGTTTTTACTTTAAGGTATTAATGCATTGATTCTAATTGCATCAGAGAAATGGTGCTCACCTTGCACCTTTGAGTGGTCTTCCAGGGAGAGACAAAGAGACAGTAGTGGAGAGCATCGGGGCTACAGTCTTTGGGGTGAATGGGGTATCATTACTGTCATCATAATAGTATGCCATAGGATGTAACAGTAGCCCTAGTGTGCAGATATTGAGAGAACTACCTGAAATATATATAAAATTAGTCAGCTGTAGTTATCACACACAACTACTCGATGAATGTTCTTAAAACAAACCAAACAAGACCAAGCACAGTCTCCCCTTGTCAGGAGTATGTGTGAGAAGAAAGACTGTGTACTATCAACACCCTTATCTGCAACCACAGGCCACAGCTCTATACATAGCTATGACACACTTAGCCCGTAACTGCATGAAGTAAAAACAAACAAACAAACTTACAAACAGAGTGGCTGAGTGCCAAAACTTCTGTCTTCCTCAGGAATCCACTGACGGTGTGTATTACGTCTCGGTATTAAAATTTAATATGCTTCAGCACCAAAGACAGGCAAACAAGAAAGCCAGAAATTTTCCCACAGTGCCACTTAGGTTTCCACTGATTAGTTAGAAATTACCCACATGTTTAAAACTGAACCCTACAAGTCTCAAACCGGGCTGGTTGTTTCTCCCCTGGAGCAGTTTTCCACATTTGCTTTGTCTCATGGAAATGCAGACTCAAAGGAAAGTTTTAAGAGTGATACATGCTCATTTCCACTCCCCCACCTCCCAAATTTACATTTAAACTTCAGTGAGTATTCATGGAGAGAGTGAGCCAATACAGAACAGTGTTTTGCAAAGTGAGAGAGTATCCTTCTGAAAACCAGCTGAGATTCTTATTAAAAATATGGATTCTAGACCAAAGTGGTCTTGGCACTCTGTGGGTGGGGTTCTGGAATCCACATGTTAAACAAGCTTCCCAGAAGACTTAGCCAACACGGATATTGGAGAACCTGATACATGGGGATAAAATTCTCTGGATTTACTTTGGCTTCAGACAACACCTGCCACATTTTAAAACTAATAAAATAATAAAAGGCTGATTTTAAATTGACAAATGAGAAGATGGAGTACCTAAAAAACATTCCTGACTTGAGGAGTAGCAAACCCCAACATTAAAATATAGCAAAGACTCTTTCACCAGGTTGAACGCTAGGGCCCTTCTAAGCTTGCCAAATATTAGGAACTATTTCATAACTACAAATAAGTGCGCACGCGCATGCGTGAGTGTGCGCGCATGCGCGTGTGTTAGGGAATGTTAACGAGGACAAAGTAGGGTCACAGAATCACTAATGATCTCTGTTTTATACATTAAAAAGTGTCCAAAATTAATAGTAATCAGTACTGAGAAAAACCCACTGCAGATCAACCAGGATCGTGTGCCCACTCTAGGAAGCACTGCCTTAGCCCCGGACACACAGACACAGCGAACACAGTCCCGCCCTCTAGCTCACTAGTACGGTGGTTCTTAAGCTGTTCGAGCTCTCAGAGCCCTTTGGCTTTCACTCCTGAAAAATGACCCTATGTTCAAATACTCGATTTGGAGTAAGGTCAGGGGATTGGCAGAGACCTCACTGAGCAATCCCTTATCAAGTTCTAGACACAGAGTTTGAACTGAGCACATTCTAAATCCTGGAAGGGTTGTGGTGTTCCCTTGGCTCATGTAATTCAAAATACAATGTAAAGGTTTTAAAGACACAAAGATGAAATGTTCTAAATGAAAATGGCTTCTTTCTGAAACATCCAATTGCCATGTCTGTTTTGTAGTTGTTTGTTTTTGGTGTTGGTATTTGTAGTAGTTTGTTTTGTTTAAGGCCTCTGCTTTGCCAGAGCCCTAGGTGTATAATTATAGGACTTTGTCTGGGATAATCCAGCATTAAACCTGAGGGAGGCACAGGTCCCCAAACGCACTTACTACATACAATACAGGATGCTATGAGCTCAGTAATGATGTGGGAATGCAGAGCAGAAGAAACTGTCATCTCAATAGTCATCCAAGTATAAGTTTTTTTTGTTGCTGTTGTTTTTTTTGGTTTTTTTTTTTTTTTTTGCATTTTGGTATGTGGGTAGCTCCCTGACTGGGAATCGAACCCAGGCCGCAGCACTGACAGCGCCAGCGCCCAAGCCTTAAGCCACCCAAGTATAAGTTCTGAGCTGAAATGGAATCTTCCATTAGTGATGCTAAGGTGAGGAAGTGACTCTCAATTAAAAGGCAATGTCCCAAATGGTACCCTCAACGATCCCTCTGAATAACCAATTAGGAAGGGCCTATGTAAGGCTGGTGTGGACAGCAGAAGGGGAAAGCATTTAGGTAGCATCAGATGCTCTGTGGTTTTCCAACAAAAGATGCCATGGATCACCTGCTAGCAGTGAGGATTTGGGACAAGGTGATGTGAGAGCCAACATGAAGCTGGGCACGAGCAGAGGAAGGGTGAAGCAAAGGTTGAGAGAAAATCCCAATGCACAATGAAGGAATGGATAAGGGAAGAACAGAGAAAGTAGCTGTGCCAGGAGGACTGGGCTTTGCAACTTGCCCTAATGTTGATAATAGAACAAAGAGGCTCCCAGAGTTGTCACCTAAGTGACCTGCATTCCCATTCAGGAAAGACCTCCATCCTTCTTGCTCAAATTATTTACCTCCTAAGACATTTGTTTTTAACTCTCTCACACACACATTGACCCATGTCTTTTCGATCGCCATCTGCTTTCACCCAAACATACAGGGAAGACTTGACTGTTTATTTATTTATGCTCTGCCTGTTTCCAAAATGGCTTTAAGGCAATGGAACATAGAGGAAAGTTAAATTTCAGTGTTAAAAATTCATCACTATAAGAATTTTCCGTGTCTTTACCCAAACAATACTTGATCATTAGGACATTGTGTTAGTGCTGCCAACACTATTTATTTTCAGGTGTTTCTTTCTGCTTACGTAATAGAGAAAAAGATCCCTTGCCTCAGCTCTGTACTGATTCCTTTTAAATATTTCAGGGCAGGAAATCAGAAACCATATTTTCAGATGCAGAGTCAGCCCATGCGTGTGAGGATCATGATGATAATCACTACCATTTCAAGGGTGCCTGCCATTTTACACGTGAGGGCTGTCCGGAAAAAGTCCAACCTTGTCAATACAATGAGAATGGTTATATGGCTGGATACTTCTGGAGCGCCTCGTATAACCACATTGAATCCTCCCAACAACACTTAAAGTATTTCATTACTATTCCTCTTTCTATAGATGAGGAAACTAAGGACCAAAAGGGATTTATTAACTTGTCTGAGGTCACATGGCTAACGGTGACAGGTTTCCAACATAGTTGTGAAGCCTGCTCTGCCTTCCTGAAACGGAGAGGAGGTGGAGAAGGGGGTGGAGCATCGGAGGTCACCCTCGCTGTCTGTGGGAAAACACAGGGCCAGGGGCCCTGACGCAGTGACGGATGCTTGGCACACAGCATTTGCCCTCGCTTCTGAAAAACACCTTGGCTATTAATCTGCTCCAAAGGTTTGGCTCATATTTCCCACACGAATGACCAGCGTTTGCTTTAGCATAAGTTATGTAAAGTAAATATCATCTCTCCCCAGGGGAATCTTTCTTCCGTTTGAGGCTGTGGGTTTGGGCCTGGATTTGGCATGTTTGGCCTGGCTGATCACTGCCACGATCAACGTAAGTGACTGAGGGAAAAGGTAAACACACTGTTTTCAAACACCACTATAGATGTAAGATGTAATTAAGACCTTCAGCTACAATTTTTGTCTTTTATATAGTAACAAAATTTGGGGGGGGGGGGTAGTGGAAAAGGCTGGATGTAATTCAAAAGGAAATGGGGATTTAACAGGATCCAATCAGGAGTTAATTAGCCATGTATGTGCCAGACAGTCTTAGACTACCCCCCGACTAATTCCTGCTTCTCTGAGTGGTGTCTAGAGGAATACTGAGACCAGTGTAAAAGTCAGAGATGCCACCAAGATTCTAAGACAGGTACTCAGACCTGCATTAGTGCCATCAGCCCTTTTGTGGAATGGTGTCCCGTGTCCAAGTGAATCGGTTGGCCTTGAATTTCAGCAGCCCTTGGCTGAGCTTTTATAACTCAAGCTATTTCTAAAAAATAAAAGAGGGGTTTCCCTCCTCCATGAAGCCTGATAAAAATCTTTTGCTTATCATCTGTTTAAAGTCATCTTTACATCAATAAAAAGAGTGGTGTTTTTCCAACAAAAGATTTATTTTTGTTCCTAACCATAACCAACAACAACTCTAAGTCTACTCCCAACGACTGTGGGCCTGGATCAAAGATGCTCTTCTCCAAACCTAAAGCCTGTAATACAGATAGGGGGACAGTGCTGTAAATATGAAGACAAGCGGGGCAGCCCATACAGATAGGCAAGCCATAAACAGTTTCGATGACATATAACTAAGACTGACTGAAATATCCTATTGTTTTCTTAGGCCACTTGCCATTTATTTATGGACGAACCTTAATACACAAATGTATGTTTTCGAGAGGAGACTCTCCTAATTCATACACCCACTCTTGATTAAATAGAAGCCATTCCAAAGATCTCTTGCATATAAAGGGCTTCACCGGCTTCCTCTAGTGTTAGTTATTTTTACCTTGTTAGGAGCTAAAAACTCTAACTCTCCTTTGGACTAGGGATTTACCCTTTCTTCACTGCTAGGTTTAGTGAGCAATGGTTCAGGTTTCAAGTTCTTCTGTTTGTTTTGTTAATTTTTTGCTTTGTTTTGTTTTATTGTGTCTATATTCTCTGTGTGAAGACCAGCTTTTCATCTTTTTACTTCAGTAAATACCATTCCTGTTAGGGGCTCCTTCTCCACTCTGTTCTCTATTACCCACATGCACACACGTGCGTGCACACGCACACACATATACACGTTGGCCGTATTGTCTCTACTGCCTACAGTCCCCTTCAGTGCCACATCTCCTTCAGTGTTCAGAAAAAACCAGGCCTTTGGAGCCCTCTAGACCTGATTTCAAAGCCTATTTTTGCTTTAACAACTATGTGCTTCTGTTAAAATGAAACCCTTGGGAGCTCTGGGTTTGAGTTAGAGCAGTCATTGTCTTTGCCACGAGGGCTAGTTGTCACCAGCAGCCTGTAGTCATTTTTATCTCTTATGTACGCATTGAGCACTTACTATGTGCTAGGTATGTACTCAATATGAAGAACACAGAGGTGAACAACAACAACATGGTACTTGCCTATATGTTGCCTCCTGTCTAGAAGGGAAATCATTTTAAAGAGCCAAGGACAGTATCAGTGAGCATGGTGCAAGATGAGTCAAGGGTGATAGTCAAAGGTTCAGGAAGGAAATTAAGTATCTTTGTAACACTATTAGAATTTTGTTTCAGTTATAAATGCATCTCTCTGCCTCTGCTGGGTGATAAACTCTTTGAAAGCAAAGACTGAGTCCTCTCCATCGGTTCACACTTCTCAGCCATACAAAGCAAGAGCTTAAACTTGGTTAAGCTCCAGCCTTCGTGGTGAATACTTTAAATGTTATTGCTACATGAAGTAGACTCAGTTGCTCATCACAGAAGGACTAGACCGTGGGCTCCTCAAAGCAGAAACTACCTCCCCATTAGTCATGGTACCTTCAGTAGATATGGCCGTGGTCTAGAGTTGGGTGCAAAGTGGATATGCAGAACATTACTGTTGAAAAACGTGAATGAACAACCTATAATCTAAAGTACCTCTGTCCATCACTAAAGTTCTCGTTTAAAAAAAAAGAGAAAAAAAAAACATATTTTATGAATGTTTGTTTGACGGTATACATAAAACTCACTATAAGTAAACAGAATCCTATCCTAGTATGCTTAAATATGCCCTGCATGAATAAGGTGTGAATTTTATAATCTCATTTGCTCTATCTATGTAAAAGCTTTTTATTTGGCTTCAAAGTCTTCAACTTCACAGCAAAATTTCATTATGTCCCAGCTGAGTTCTGTTTAATGGAATTAAATTTCACCCTTTCTAATTATCTTTTGGAACAGACAATCTTTACAGAATAATTAGTAATAGAAGAACATAATGGATCATTGTCTTTATTACTGCAAAGAAATCCTAGATGCTACTCTAAATCTTAAAAAAAGATCTCATGAAATATAAAATGTATTGAATCCTTCCTCTTAAATTATGTAACATTTAAACTTTGTCAACATAGCTTAAAGATGATGGGAGGTAATTATTTTCCTGCTTCACTTTAAATTATTTTATGAAACTACTTTAATGATCTCATTCAAATTAATTATGCTTACATTTCAAGATTTTTATTGGTAGAAGAGTCTATTATCAAACACAATTTAAATGCATATTTTTCTCACTCATTTCAAGATCTATTTTGCTTCTCTGGACAATATTTTTTTTCTAGACCTTAGCCTAAGTTCATTATATTATATACACAGCATATAAGAGAAGGCTAAAAATATAGCTACTCCAACATAAAAAAATGAATGAAGTCTAATTAAAAGTCATTTCACTTACTCATCTAAAAAAAATACTGTCTTTGGAAAAATTTTATAAAACAGCTCAATACAAAAGAAATGGCCAAATGTGTAGTTTAAGAAAAGCACCAATAGACAAAAACATTGTTTTTTCCTTTTCCTCTCTAAACATTCAAGCAATTAAAACTTACCTTTAAAAATGGAAGCTTGAACATGTACTAGAAAAATGAGTAGGGTCTTTCTTGGACTTCAAGTCTTTATCGTTTAATTTGTTGAGAATTTAAAATTACAGTAATTGCCCTTAAATAACTGACATTATTTGACACTACAACAACAGAGAAGTGGAAATGACTGACAAACACACAAAAGACTTTTGTTATCTTTGTTTGTCTGCCTGAATAAATCTCAACAAGTATTTCAAAGATTTAAATTTATAGCATATTTAATCGCCATTAGCTGGCCAATCCTATTGGCTGTCATCTAAGTTTCACTGACACTCAACATTTTGGTATCAACTTCTTTAACACATCTAGTTTGTCTCAACAGCTATCTTTAAACTAAATTATTACCTCTAAATTAAACATTTTGATAAAATATGTGGATTTAAACAGAATTAACTTGAGTTAAGTAGAGCCTCTTCTTTTTTCCTCCCCTATACGGCACTGAATTGTGAGGGGAAAGCTGGGATTTGAAATGACAATTTTGAAAAAATGTAACAGACTACTTACTCTCTACATATGATAAGTTGGTTAATATCTGTTTTAATTATTCATTTCTTTACCAATCAAATACACTTAAGAAATGTATACCCAAACTATTTATTGTGACTCAGATGTCAAACAGAGGTCACACAAAGAAAACCAGGCATGCCAATATAATTTAGAATTTCTGCAAAAGAATTTGAATCCAAATGACATGGATTAAAGATAGTTTTTTTCTTTCTTGTGTGTATTTAGTTCTTATATTTTTTTCAGTTCCAAAATAAAACATAATCTACGAATGAGCATAAAACAAGAGTGTGTTCTTGAAGGTTCTATTTTATTTCCTAGTGAAAATAAACATGTAAAGAAAACAACTGAATTGCAATAATCCTTTAATTGGCATCACACTTTACATTTTGCAAACTGTTTCTCCTTACGTTTATTTGACATTTACCTGGCTTGTAAAAATTCAGCTCTCTTTTGTGTTTTGGTTTTGATATCAAGTTTCATCCATACCAAAGCAGGAGACACAACTCATTCTATGTGCATTATAATATAGTGACTTTCTGATTGGTAGTAAAGTAAGGAAATACTATGTACCGTGTAAGAAAAGAGTCTTCCGGGGTGTGAGCATGAGTGAAATAGGAAATGTATTAGGTTTCTAAGAGGTCAGAGGGGTTAGGTCAAGAGAATGAATGGGGCACAGGGGGCTGTAAGCTCAGTAGTGCATGGTTCGCTTCCTAAGAAAGATTCTCTGTTTTTCTTTATAGATGTGTTCCTCTTTGCCCTTTATTACTTTATCTTAATGGATTAAAGGATACTAGCTTATTTACCAGGAAACAAATTGATTATTTGTAACTGTTTGAGATTAAGTGTACAAAATTATGAAGACCCAGTATTTCATTTTTTAGTCCTCCTCCAGTTCCTTCATGAAGTCAAGGAAGTCACACCCTGTTTATTCTGGCTTTAAGGACTTTAACCCATGGAGCTCTTTGGTCCATACGAGTAGCTATTTATACTAATTGCCTAATTAACTAATAGACACTAAGATTCATTCTTCTGGCCAAATAAAGGAGCTGTCTTCTCTCATTCTCACCTGGTGCAGGTAGAAAGCTCCCATAGCTTTAGATCTGATACTGTGGTCTTTCCCTTTCTCTCTTTACAAATGCTAAGGCCTGGAAACATCCTTTTCTTGATGGCTAACGAAGATTTCACCCAATATCACAGGAAACGAGTATCTTTTCAAATCTGAAGCATTTCAACACCTTCTAAATGTGAAACCGTTAATATTCTTTATGCCAAATTGAGACATTTCAGCGTCATCCTTTGAGCTGAAGATGTTCAAGTGAGGATATTGAATTTAAAATTACAGATTGGTCTCCTCTCAGAAACCAGTAAACTTTACCTTAATCCATAGTTACTCTGATATTTGAGCCAGGATTTAAAGAGAGGTGATTGTCACAAGGGAGAAATTATTTTTTAGCAACTTGAGGGTGAAATATTAATGGACCTATCAGTTCCCAACATCCAGTTATTTAATCTCAGTCATACAGCAATGACAAGCAGAGAGTCTGATGTCTTTACCCGGCTCTCAGAAAGGAGACAATGATTCTGGGTGCTAGGCCTTCCTGTGAATGTAACTCCTAAGCTGATAGGATCAGCAAACCTTTTAAAGCCTGCAGGGGATTGATGTCTTTCAAAGAGTTGTTTAGGAAAACAAGGGAAGCAAAAGTTTCTACTCTTTGGGGTAGAAGAGAAGAGTGGGGCGCATTTATTTAAAAACATGTAACAAGGGATTATTCCCTTGTTGATTCTATTCTGACAGGAAAGGAGAATGTGTTCTTACATTGTTTGTCTCTTTAAAGATTTATTTGAGGTAAATTTGCATTCAAAATAGGGCTTAACAAAAGGGGGACATATTGGTCATGTGAGTGGCAAACACAAGAGACATCACCTGGAGAATAATACATTGATCAATTATATATCAAACTAACCTAGCATTTAACTTTGAACTCTCTGTGGGCAATTATTTGACTATAATTATAACAGATAATTCTTAATTTTCGCATTAGTGCTTGAATATATATAATAGTGATAGAATGGCGTTGCCACATTGATTAGACTCCAGTAGCAACATTAATTTGGAAAGCGATGTGCAAATGGGCTGCTTTGTATTTTGATTTATAAAATCTCCCTATATATCTGTATTTTATTCAATGTAAGTTTTATGGTTTGGATCCCTTTGTGACATCTTGACTCTGGATTGAGATTATTTGAAATTTTTTACCAGTCTTGAGCCGGTATTAGTGAGTTTACTTGCTTCTTACCACACTTAGGAAAAATAAAACCAGCTTCCTTCTACAGTTAAAAGTAAAAACGATTGCCATATAGTCAATAATTATCTTCTCTATGTTATTAGAATCCTCAGGAAACATCTGAAAACAGAAAAGTTTACTTAGAGTTTGCTTGATAACAGAGCTTAAATAATTTGATTATTCCTTTTTTGGATTAAAACAATTTTTTACCACTAAGTAGGAGAAAAAATCAATTTGTACATATATTATTGTTTGTATTATGCAATACTCAATGAGTGACATGTCAAGACTTTTGCATATACTTGTATATTATATATGTATGTATAATATATATGCATTTAGAAGCAGAGTCATTTGTATTAATTTTACTTAAAGGAACATTTCACATCGAAATGTTGTGTTTGGAGACATTAATTTTTTTTTTTAATCTTATATTCACAGTTGTCCCCCACTGCTACCAAATAAAAACTACATTGTTAGAGTAATACATTAAGAAACACAACATATCTTTTTGCTACTGAAAACATTTAACAGTCAAGTTGAACTTTATAAAATATTTTTAGGATAAAAGTTGGGGGAGAAAGCATAAATAAACACATGCAAATAAAATTAAAATTGAATGGGATATTCTGTTCTTGCCTGCTGGGGAAATAAACATTTTCATACTATTTCTTTTTTTTAAGTATACCTAAGTACCTGTGTAAGTTTTTCTTCCTCATTTCTATCTAGTCTTTTATCAGTTAATTAATTAATAGTCTTACCTAGGTAGAGGACCACACAAACATACTAGTATTTTACTAAGTTGCAAATAGCAACATTAGAGAGAAATAGTCATTGATCTGCCAGTTTCTGGATATCTAGCTGTTGATCTCAGTCATATACAGACATTCTCAGTCATACCCAGGAAACAAAAGGTCCAGAACAGTAGGGCTTTCTTTTGAAAGTAGCTGTATGCTGGCTATTAAATGTTAAGGCTGGTTCTATGCAAGGAAATGGTTTTATTTGCTCGTCCAAGAAAACCCCTTGTATTTGTAGCACTCTTAACACTGAGTAAAAGCATTATGGTGCTTTTTGAGATAATTACCTGCTTCTCAGGGTTTTGTTATGATTTCCTATTAACCAAACTACACATAATGCTGGTAGGGATGACCCAAATGGGGTCAACTTTGTGGTAATACACAATAATATCTAAATGCTTTTTAATGTCTTGGTATAATTACAAGGATATGAAAAAGTTATCATAAAGTATTCACTGCATATGTAGCAAGCACTGAATACTTTCTAGAAGACACTGCAGATATGTTACATGACTTATCCTACCACAACGACCTCATGAGTCAGATATCTTTATTATTCCTATTTTACAGATGAGCAAACTGAGGCTCAGAGGTACTAAGTTGCCAAAATTTTTAGAATTAAGATAGTCCACAAATCTGATAAACTTTCTGATCAAAACCTAAAAAAAAGAAAGCCCCAGTTGGGCAGAAAAGCTTGCCAAGCATTTTCATCTGTGCTTTCATTCAGGAAAGTTCAATAAGCTGCTGTAATCAGAGAATTTTCCAGGTTGATTTAGTCACTTGTTTAAAACATGGGATGATTCCTGACCTTGCTTAAACCATTAATAGAATGGTCACCCTGTGATTTCAGTCACTATATTATTAATAGGTAAATGGAAGGCTACTCACCACTTAGCACGTACGTCAACCTATTTTTCTCCCACTGTGGAGTTTTTCTTTTGATGCTTCTCTCAAACCATATTTCAGAGTGTAGGCAGAATAGAAATATAAAGATACAATGGTGTTCAAGTAACATCCTATTTTTTGAAATGTCAAGAGTTTTTTTCATGGACAGCAAATGATGCATGTTTTGCTAAGTCTTCAGGAAGCATTCAAGCACTGGATTACTTATACATTAGCATTGATTCTATCCAAGCATATATTTTTGTTATTTGATCCACCAATCAATAAAGGAAAACATTTGTCTCTCACATGTACAAGTCTTCCGGTATGCAATTCAGGATAATCATACTCTAGTCTCCTCAGATTTTATTTTTTTCCCTCCTGTTAAAAACCAAAATGCACAAAAGATTGAGGGGGGATTGGCATAGTCCAAATAAATACATAATGTAATTTGGCAATGCAAACAAACTGTATTAAAAAAATGACACCATGAAAAAATGAAGACTCCTGGAGGCAGATAAAACTCAGACTGGGTTTAATCAAGCAAATTATTTGCATTATTTCTGTCACGGCTTTCTAAAAATGGTGTTATTTCCTTCCTGTCTGCCCACAGACTTTCCTGCACCTTAAAGGTTCTTTATTATTATTGACATTATCACTTAACCTAACTGACACTGGTTATTTTTTGAAAAAATGATGATGAGATGGATAAGTTGGTCTCTGACTTTTGGAGAAAGTTATTATTAATAAGTCATTAGAAGCTACAAGACTAGAGAATAATTCATGGCTCATACAAGTGATAAAATGTATTGAATTTGAAGATAATTGTTTATAGCAGATGTTTGGGAGTTGAGAACTCACGTGCTTTGATTACCAATGATATTGAATCCAAATGCAATGACAACAAATAACTCCTGATACTGTTCTTGTAAACATACTAGCTCACATTTTTTGAGGGTTTACTATGCAAGAGGTACTCTTCTAAGTGTTTATATGCATTACCTCATCTAATCTTCACAACAATTTGTATAAGGAAAGATATAATTATTGACCCCATTTTACAGATGATGAAACTGATGGTTGTAGAGATCAGGTCACTTGCTCAGTGCTACATAGAAATTTGTTAAATGGAGATTTAAACCAGATCAGTTTGACCCCCAAAATTGTGGGTCTAACCACAATTACAACCCTGCCTTCAACACTCAGAAATCTAAAGCATTCAGGCTGAATGCAATGTCTGGGATTGCAGACCAGCCTCTTTCTTTTACGGATGAGGAAACAGAAGTTTTAAAAAGTAACTACGTCTTGCCCATTATCTAAAGAACAGATTGATGACTGAGTAGGACTAGAACTCGGGTCTTCTGCCTTCAATTTCAGACAGGACACTATTCTTTCATTTAATGGAATTTGCATGACCCAGGCGACTAAGAGACTAGCTTTGCAGTTGAGCACACACAATAAAATACCAAAGAGCTAAATTCAGGTTGCTTCTGATTTCTAACTTGCAGCTGCTTCATTGCAGGATCATACAACACATGATGTGACAGGGACTTAAAGCCACACATAAGACATATTAAATGTAGTCAGCAGTGATGAGATTTGGTACCAAATAAGAAGCTTTAATTAATTTTAAATGGTGCTTTTCATAGTGTCAAAAGCTCAGTCCACTGAAGTGGAAAAGGGGGTTGGAATGGCGAGATCCTAGCAACCCGGCTAATCTGGGCCCTTCTGAGCAAGCTCATTTGGAATTCTTACATCAGTGCATCGGCACGCCGAGGTGGGGCTCATGGGGACAAACAAAATAGCAACCCCAGCTCCAGCACCACTCAGAATCCCGCATCCCAGGGAGGCCTGAGAGCTCAGCTGTATTAAGGGGCCGTTGGAGTTTCCCTGTTATTTGTCTACTTTTTGAGGATTAGAACTTCCGCTGGGCTGTGTTCATCTGTGCTGAGAATTTAAACTCGGTGCATGCAACAACAGGAACAGTGAGATCTGCTAGAAATGTTCAAAAAGAAGTCTGTTTTGGCTTTTAAAAGCTTTTTAGATTCACAAAGAGAAGTAAATTGAAGGGTTTCCGATTTCCTCTGGGAGTCTACATTGGGTGGTGGTTTCTTTTTTTCCTATTTCTTTTTCTACCTTCATGAGCCTTTGTTTTATTATAAAACTGTAATCACACAGATATTCACCATGTAGACCCATTTGAGTGGTATCACAGTAGAAAGTTACTCATGTGGTTCTTAAACATGTGGAAACTATCATTGAAGCCCTTCCTCATAATGATCACAGAACCGTATAGAACTGTTATCGTCAGAATAAAAAATTAAGGGC
The DNA here is from genome assembly GCA_004026885.1 of Lyroderma lyra. Taxonomy (NCBI): domain Eukaryota; kingdom Metazoa; phylum Chordata; class Mammalia; order Chiroptera; family Megadermatidae; genus Lyroderma; species Lyroderma lyra. The sequence continues at coordinate 84,079 of PVJL010001273.1, read as the reverse complement.
TATTTGAAGTTTTTTTGTGTACCACAGTTCCCTGGCTCTACAGCTAAGGAAACTGAGGCTTAGGGTGCAGTGACAAGGTTAGGGACACCTCTCCAGATATCTCCACTGCCCTCTTTCTTTCTTTATTACACAGCTCATCATTTATAGGTATTATTAATATTTATAAGAGTAGCATATAAATAAGAACCAGGTGCCACTTGTGAGCGTGACATTTACTATTTTTTAATGTAACTATGCTATGCATACATATTGATAATAATAATATAAATCATAATTAGCTCTTAACAAATGAAGTACTCATTTGAGTCAGCAATCATGGATCAAAGATATTTTATTTCTCCCTGTTCTTTTAGCTTACATAAATCCACACCTTGTCACCGGGAAAATAACTAACAGCAAAATAATACTAAGTTTCCGATGGCCATCCATTTATTAACAAGTTCAATAAGGCTTTACTTTTCCAAATTCAGACTTGATTCTGTTTTGTCCTCTACAGAAAAAAAGGATGACACCACCGATTCCCTACTCATGTCCTCTGTTCCTTTCATACGATTCTAGGGCAGTGGTTCTCAACCTTCCTAACGCCATGACCCTTTAATACAGCTCCTCACGTTGTGGTGACCCCCATAACATTATTTTCGTTGCTACGTCATAACTGTCATTTTGCTCCTGTTATGAATCGTAATGTAAAGATCTGATACGTGTTTTCCGATGGTCTTAAGTGACCCCGGTGAAAGGGTCGTTCAACCCCCAAGGGGTCGTGACCGACAGGTTGAGATCCGCTGTTCTAGGGTCTCTAGAATCAGAGGGCAGATCTGCAGCCTAGGTGAGTTGCTAATAGTGGTGAGAATTGCAGACAAAACAATTTAGGCATGCATCCAAACATACGTGTCTATCCAGTGGTCTACACCCTGAAAAGGAACTAGCAATGATTAGGTTTCCATCACAGGATTTTTAGAAACCTGATAGTTACAAGATTGAAAATATTTTAAGGAAATCCTTTCTTAGGGCGTTCTTGTTTTTTTCTATTTCTAGTTCAGACCCAGTTAGAGTGAGGAAGTAGAGAAAAGAACAAATAGAACAACTGTATTTTTTATTAAATTAAAGAAAAACCTACATCAATTTTCTAATATGAATTTTTAATATCTTATTAATGAAAAGTCACAGAAACTCAGGTCAACTCTTTATTGGTCACTTCAACCTTTTTTTTTTTTTTTTTGGTAAGGATATTTGAGATAGTGTTCACAGTTATTTAAGTTATATTCCACTGACTCTGCCTTGTGTATCCAAATGCTTCCTTCCACCTGCCCCTTGTGAACAATTAGATTTTCTTTTTCACTTGACTCTCTGCCTTCTTAAATGCAGCCCAAATGTGAGATGCTTTAGTATGGTTATACTGAATATTTAGACTGAATACATTTTAATTTGAACTTTTTGTTCTTGGTGCGATCTTCCAATTATTTAATTCAGAAGGAAAAAATAAAATCAAAGGGAGCCCGCTAATAGTGTTTTATCAGTAGCTCTGACCACAGAAATATTTTATATTGTACTTATTCAATTTCTATTTGGAGATAGATGTGTGTGTGTGTGTGTGTGTGTGTGTGTGTGTTGCAATTTTTAAAAATCAGAATATTCTTGGCATACATGAAGTATAAAACTACCAAATATTAGAATAAATGAATCAATAGAATTTATAAACGGATGCCTGATCTGCCCATCTACACAGCTAAAATACCAATAATGTATTAATTACAACTTGAAGCAGAAGAAAAATGAAATTTAAAACATTCTTTTTCACACATCTGGAATGTATAGTATGAAACTGCCTCCCTTGACTACCTACTAACTAAGTAGGTAATAACAGAGCGGGAAGTAGATCTTGTAAGTATAGAAAACGGAGGGAGGTGTGGGGATGAGGAGCAGGAATCCAAAAAGGGTTAGTGGAAAAACAGTAACTTTGAACACGTTTTTCATCATTGCTGAAAAAAGGGGTAAAGAACTTCAGTTAGCCTTATATAAGTTCAACAGCAAGAGAGTAAAGGTTAAGAATCCTACTTTCAGCTCTGGTGTGGAATTGGAAGTCCATTCTCCCATCAATACACAGGGGATTTGCACATGAGAATGGGAGTTACACGAGCAAATCCTTCAGGGATCTGTGAGAAAATAAACTGTAACAAGAATATTTGAACTACATTTTACAATAGACTGATCATCTGATCATCACAAAAGACATGCATAGGGAAACTGTAATATTTCAAGAGCAATCTACAAATATATGTGTAAGTGTATAAACACACACACACACACCCCTAAACACATGTATCTGAAACCTGTATGTGTCAATGTGGTTATGCACTAACTCTAGTCAGTAAAACTAACTAGCTCGTTAAGTGCACCAACTGTTTTATGTTATTGTGCTCTTTAGAGGACATGATCACAGCATATAAACAACTGAAATAATATTATGGGAACACTCAAAGGCACTTTATATAAAATTTTCTTTTACTTTCTTTTCTCTTTCTTTACTTGCCTCAACCATCAAATACACCTATATGTGCTCATTGCAGTTTTTATCAGTTGAGACTTCTCAGATAGAAGTATAAGCATCTCTATTTTTTTTAAAAAAGACTGAAGAAACCCAATTTTCCATTTTCTTTTACAGTAACACTTTGGGTCTGAGCATGCAGATGTTAGTATAAGACATTTCTTCCTTGTGGGAAAAGCGGTGCACTTTAATAAAATTACAATAGATAATTCTTGTACGAACACATATATGTGTCATCACATTAAGATCTATAGGAACATGGGTGAAGGGCTCGTGTTATTAGATTATTCCAGTTCTTCACAATCTGTTTGCTTACTCCTTACAGCAACTTGTTGATAATAGGGAGTCTTTTGTGAGAAACGGCATGAAAAACAATGAAAAGCATCAGATTTAATAAAGTATCTAAGGAAAGTCTTAAAATGACACCCACGCTATGAAGGGAAAGCCAAATTTGCTTTTTCTGAGGGGAATTTGTGTTTGTCAGGAAGGGTTCCTGGAGGCTTTGTTTGGAGGCCTTGATGTGTGACCAGGACGCTATAGGCCGCCCTTCACCCTTGCCCTCCTTCTACCACTGCTCTGCCCACCCATACTGACACCGCAGGGGGAAGGGTTTCAGAGGAGAAAGAATCAAAAGCCGAGGGACGGGGAAAAAAAGTGCTTTTCAGGGTCTGATGTGTGGGAATCAAATGAGAGGCCTAGCTCAAATCCTGTCGCCAGGCAACCAAAGTGATATGCTGAGGGAATATCATTAAAGTTGGAAAGTAAGCAGTCTCTCTGAATTAGTAAACCAACCACAGGACCGACGATGCACCCAAACTCCGTCAGTGCTGGAGTGTGATTTCTCCAAGGAGGACAAGCGGGGGCTTTGCGAAGTTAAAGGGGGGATGGAGAGAGAGAGAGGGAGCGAGAGAACGCAGCTGATTTGTAGAGTTTTTTCATAAGAAAAAGACAATGGCTGTCCAGACATGGAGTTGGTGGTGAAATATGGTAACTGCCACGGCTGCAGCTGGCTCTCTGACACAAGATTAATAAGTTGCCGTTTCCTAGCCGACCAGAACCTAGTGGGAACTATCCAGCATTTTATCGTGAATTGTGGGTAACAGCCTTACTGCAAGCTGGCCTAGTTTACTGCTCTGTTTTCTCCAGATCTCCCAAAGTGCAGCAAACATCTGTGACTCTAATGAGGTCATCAGTGAGGGTGTCCAGAGAGCCGGGCCCTGAGAACTGACCTCACCTCTGCCTGAACATAAAGTACAAGTGCTGTGGGGAAGCAGGACAAATTAAACGGGCGAGCTGGCACTTGGCTGTAAGTTAAGCTCTTAAGAAACTTTTTGCTGTGATTAAAAGAGAGAGAGAAAGACAGACAGAGAGAGAGAGAGAGAGAGAAGAGGGCGAGAGGAGGGGGAGATAGAGGTTCAGAAATGACAGTACAACAAAGCAGTAGCAAGCCTACAGAATTAGATTTAGGCCTCCCTGATGAATATTATCACTGACATGAACAAGCAAAGCTTATCTGGGCCTTCCTTCTTGAAAGGCTGAATAAAACTGAATTGCCAACTTCTGCCTTTTACCACGTTTTGGTGGAAGTGGCCCAGAGACCCACATGATTTAAAACAAAGTCTCGGGGAACGCAACCACAAAGCATATATATATGTTTCTGGCAGGAAAACTTGGAACATTATGCAACATGGCATATCATTCATAAGTCATTTGATTACAGACATAGAAAACAAATCAAACTTCACCAGATAGCTATCTTCCCCACCCCCGACCCTCAGTTACCCCAAGTCATAGTTTTTATAAATAACACCACCAAACACACCTGCAAGCGCCACCCAAAACTGCATTCAAATCAGTGAAATATAATCATTTTGTTTAGTCATCTAAGGCAAGAATATCTAAGAGATCACTCTAACTACTGATTTCTTTAAAAACTCCATTCTTATGGGATGATAAATGGTAGCTTAAAAAGGAAGAGACGTGCTTTAAGTTGGGGGGAGGGATATGTTTCTGAAAAGTATCACTGTCGTTTAATTGACAAGTACATTGGCCACGTGTTGGTTGTGTATTATCGGTTTCAGTCATATCTGACCACAGTGAACAAGCATCTTTAAAACTTAAGGAAACTGCCATGTGGATAGCCAGGAGAAAATAAAAGATGGAGTCTTTTGGTCATCACCAAAACTCATCTAGAAAACTTCATTCATGTGTGAACTCACACTGTATGCAGACATATTTTTCCATTGGGTTAAAATCAATGAGACCCAGAATGGTATGCCCTGGTACTTTTATACTGAGTTTGATTTTAGAAAAATGGAAATATTATGATGGGGTTAAATTTGACATTTATATTTTATTATTCTCATTTCATTACTATTTTTTAGATCAGATCTAAAGATTTACAGAAAACTCATAATAGAAAAGCAACCACTTTCTTGAAAGCCAGTAAATTTTGCACAAAATTCTCATTTGACCCTGTGATAAAGGTGGCCCAGGAATGAGAGGGCAGTAGCAGATGGCTAGCCAGGAGAAAGTGCTAGCTGTTTCTGATTGGTACTGAGCCTTTCCACTGTGTTAGACAGAGGGAAATCAAGGTGCTGTCATAAACTTAATTTATGAATAATGGACATCATGGATTGGGGATGATTATGAGCATGGACTTAAAATGTGGGATATTCAAGATGAGTCTACAACAGTAATGCTAGGGTGAAGTTCTAATACTACCTGTAAATTGCTTTAAAAAGACAATTTCTCCTTAGAAGAAGAAAGGCTGCAGTTTATTAGGTCTGGAGCTAGAATTTAATGGAAAGAGAAGCTTACAAAACCTCTGCTTGCATGTGAATTGGGGAGAGGAGCATGTGGGGAGCAGAGATCTATCCCATTACACTCTTTCTCAATTTTCAGGAAGGGCTTGGCTAATGCCCATTTCAAGGCTGAGTTTATTTTTTAAATGCAAATGAAGGAAGTGTTGCTGTTCAGCTTTGCAAACAGTTTTCAGAAATCCTGTTGGCCTACATTTAGCTGGGAAGCAGCACTTGGTACCGAGTATAGGGGCTCAAACAATCAAGCAGTTGTTTGCCTCACTCACATTCCTGAGGCAATCTGGTTCCAGCTGAACTCCTTGGGAACAGTCTGGGCTATGTACCCCTGGGGCATCTGCCCCAATTAGCACTGACCCTTGGGGGCCTCCTTGCTGGCCCTAGGTCACTGCCAACCTCTTGGATGCTGGGTAAACCAGATTGCTTTAGGAGCCTCTAAGCGTTCCACAGACCCAAGATGAACTGGACAGCCAGGCTTAACCAACATAAATTTAGTTATCCTGGAAAGCCCAAACCAACATGGCCTCCTTCAGGTTCTCTGAACCAGAGGACAGACACCTGTGGTGGGATCCTTGCAGTGACTGAGGAAAATAGGAACGACAGCTCAGAAAGTAGTTGGCCAGGTAAAACTCTGTAGGTGTAGTGCATGGAAAGACTGAAGGACGACAGGTTCGTACACAACTGGGTGCAGCTCTTGGATCTTCTCTGTCTACCTGGGTAACTTTGGGCAAATCACCAAGCCTTACCAAACTTCAATTTTTTTTTTAATGTCTAAAATAAAGACAAAGGTATCCGTCCCAAAGTGTTTTCATGAAATCCAATGGCTTAATATATGTACCGTGTTCAATAAAATGCTTGCTCATAGAAAGTCTTCAGTAAATGGGAATTAACTGCAAATACTGAAATTCACCATGTTTGACCAGGGTAATACTGCTCCTGAGAAAATCAGGGGCCACATGACTCTTTAAATCCTTCTGTTTTGCTACGGTTCATGACCAGTTTGTGACTTGTCCTTCCTTCTTAAGAAAGCAAACAATTCACAACTTTTTGCATCATTTTCCACCCAGCACGTCTAGGCACTGTGAGGGTGACAGAAGGAATCTCCAGCCTTGAAGATCTGACTGCAAGAACAGCACTGACAGAGCATGAACAAACTCAAGAACCGTCTAGGCACAAGCTGCACAGTCCTGTGTAGTGTGTGCAATGGGAGATGAAAGAAGGGAGGAAACGATGGCATGGGCTGCCACGGTAAGGGAAAACACAGAAGTGTTGGATTTGGTCAATATTTACCAAGTGTCTACTATGAGCCAGATACTGAAATAGCCAAATAGAATCTAGCCTTTGCTCTAAGGAGCTTGGAGACCTAGAGTAGAGAAAGACACATTAATATAACATTCAAAATGGTGCCGTGAGTGCTAACAATGGGTTTGGGGGAGGCATGTGCTATAAGAATATGAAAGAAGAGCAGTTTAAGTTAGCTTTAAAGGAGAAATTGGGTTTAGGTACATCATAAGCCTGTGACTCACCATGTACAAAAATGTATCAGTGGGGAACAATCCAAGTACTCCTGTGTGTGTGTTTGGGGGTGGGAAAAGGGCAAGCACAGGAGAGGAATAGGACATGTAAGTGGAAGAAAAATAGAACTTCTAAAATTAGGTGTAAGATTTAAAGAAGAACCTATTCTGAATTATCTCTACTTAACTTTTTTTTTTTTTTTTTTTTTTTTTTTTTTTTGGTGGTTCCCTGGCTAGGAATCGAACCCAGGCCACGGCAGTGAGAGCGTGGACGCCTAGCTGCTACACCACCAGGGAGCTCCTCTGCTTCTTTTTATACAGGTGGCAGATGATCACTCTAAGATGCTACCATGGTCCATAACTGGTAGGTTCTAAAACCCAAGGGTTCTTGGGTCTGGCTTTAGTGAGTGACCTGACAGGATAGAAGTCAGCTATAAGTTTATTCACATTTGAATCCACTCCTATTTTCCATAGAAGAAAACTTCACAGGCTGGCAGGAATGACTAGATTGGGACTGGAAACCAAGGGTGGCTTTGTGAGTTGGTTTTCTGATCAAGGCCTTCTCTGGGAAATTAACCAAGAAAGCAAGGATCTGGGCCCAGTGTTCTTTAGGAGAATCACCTGGCCAGGGTCTGGCCCTACAGCAGGAGTGGGGGGACTGTGGAAGCTAGAACACAGACAGCATTGCTGGAGTTGGCTAGGGAAAAGGAACTAGAACTAGACACAGCTTTGAGACCCTTTGAAGGCCCCGATGTCCCAATCCAATTCCCAGCAAGACCTCCCTGCTTCTTTGTCTTCAGATACCTATTGTTCCGGCCAATCCCCGCTGGCTGGGCTGTCTGTCCTGCGTGCCAGGCTGGGAAAGGAAAGGTGTTGAAGTTCTGGGGCATTCTTTGCTGGGTCATTCAAGGCTCTTCCTCATGGAATTCTCCATATTTATTAATGATAATCTCTGAGCCATAGTAGCCCAGAAGGTCTCCAGAGCTAGAACAAGTGTTCCTTTGAGAAAAATAGTATGAGTAATCATGATTTCTTCTTTTAGCAGTGAGAGGCCTAGAGATATTTACTTGTTCCCATCACGAGGACTGGACATAACCCAATAGTGTTTCTGCTGTGTTATTGTTTAAGGAGTACTGGGAAGATCAAGCTTTTGAAATACAACCATTTCACACAGCCTAAGAGTCATCTGGGTCTTCCCCTCCTCCTTTCATTTCAACAAACATTTATTAAGCTCTGATTATGGGCTAGACATTGTACTAGGCACAGATTCTATTCTCAAAAGCTCACAGTCAAGTGGAGGACACTCACAGACATAAGCATGGGACACTGAGGGGGCCCAAAGGAGTGGGTTTTGGAACTGGAAAAGGTTTTGAGAAGAGGAGATAGAAGATGATATGGAATGGTCGACCTCGTTGTATGCAGGAACATGTGGGGGGGGGAGAGAGCTGAGGCAGGGCAGGCAGGCAGGTGTCAGGCCCCGAAGGGTCTTGCACAGCAGGCTAACAAGTCAAGGTTTCCCCATCAAGGTGATAGAGCATCATTGAAGGTCTTAAGCAAGGCAGTGCCACATCAGTATGGTTTTACAGCAATCTTCTAGCAGCCGAGAGGTAGAGCACCTTCAGAGGTGGGGATGGGGCAGGAAGATAGTCCTAATCTCTGTGGCAAGCAATGGAAACATTATTTGTACCCTTCTTCAGATGATAAAATTGAGACTCTATTTAGTTTACTTGATCAAATTTTCATGGCTCCATATTAGAGTTTCTTGAGAACAGGGACCCATGTTTCTTATTAATATTTTGGTGTGCTTTCCTTTGTCTATAGAATTACCTGGTCCATAGCAGTCATTCTCAAAATGTCTATTGAATCCATGGCAAATTGAGTTCAAGGAACTAACTGGGTTTTCAGTGCTCTGAACCTGAGCTTTTTCTGCAGCAATGCACTAGTTCCCTGAGAGAGTTTAATTTTGGAAATGATTGAAGGCTGGGGTACAGTTATATGTAGTACAGTAGCCCCACCCCCAACCCTCCATGCACAGCGGATAAGCTTCAAGACCCCCAGTGGATGCCTGAAACTGGACAGTACTGAACCCTATATATACTATGTGTTTTCCTATTCATACATATCTATGATAAAATTTAATTTATAAATTAAGCACAGTAAGAGATGAACAATAATAGCTAATAATAAAATAGAACAATTTTAAGAATATAGTCTTAAAAGGTTATGTGGTCTCTCTCTGTTTCTCTCTCTCTCAGAATATTTTATTGTACAGCACTCACCCTTCTGATGATAATGTGTTGATGGTGAGTAACTGAAATGCAGAAAGCAAACCTGCAGGTAAGTGGGGACCAGCATGCACCCAGACATTATTAGGCCCTTTGTGAATACTGGGCCAATCAGGCTAGTCTGGGCAGAAGGAGCTCTAAAGAGGTGAACGAGGAAGCATCCCCTTCAGTTTCCGGAGGTTGCTGGAGTGTGAAGCACTCAGGCAGGAGTTGTAACCATGAGACTGCGGAAGAGGGGGACTTCGGGCCATCCAGAGTCAGAGAGAGGTCACTCAGCTCCTGGGGCGGGGAGAAGGGAGAGAGGTAGGGAAAAGAAGTTTCTGAAAGTAGGAGAGACTCAGGAAGGGGAAGAGAGGAGCTGGTTACTGTTCTGCCTCTTCTCCCCCGCCTCGCCCAAAGACTCAGTAAGGAGCTTTTAACCTATTGTCCTCTGCGGGGGCAGTCATCTCCCCACTACCCGGTCCTGGCCACTCGGAGAGTAAGAGTGAGGTGGGCGGGGCCGTGCGCTCTGGGGTCTGAGCTCTGGGGTCTGAGCTCTGGGGTCTTTTGGCCTCAGTGTCCTCATCCATAAAATGGAAACTTCATAAAGTTGCTCTGAAGATTTAATAGATGATGCTTGTAAAGAGTTTAGCACAGTGTCTGACACAAGGCAAATACTGAAAAACAGATATAAGCCTTGATTATTTTCAGGAGTCAGGGAGGTGGGAAGGTCATGGAACCAACATGCAATAAGCTGTCCCAAAGATGCACCTACCTTTCATCAACTGCGTTTCGCACATTGAGCACTGGATGGTTCTTGCGCAGCTTGCTTTCTGGCTATCTCTGCCCCTCACAGGCCTGAGGGGTCTGGTCCTGTGGAGACTTCCAGACACCGGGGGCCGCGTGCGAGGGAAGACTCAGGTGAAGAGCGAGTGTGGAACATCATGGGGCTGCTCAGGGAGCCCTGGGTAGCCGCCCACGGAAAGTAAGAACCAGCAACCTGATGGAGAACTTAGAAATTTGTCTGTGTAATTATTTTGAAAAATCCCAAGACTAACTAGAATTGGGAAGAAAAAGAAATATGGTCATTTTTTCAAATACAGCCTATCAAGAGCACTGACCCTAACCTCGATCCAGAAATGTCTGAGGAGTTGAAATACAAAAGAAGCTGTATTGCTTTTAATCATTCTATGTATTTTCATGGGGCATAACTTAAATAAATACATAAAACATTAGAAAAAAGCAAGCAAATTTTTAATAACTCCTAATAACTCAAAGAATGTTTATTCAAAAGAAAAAATATAGCATTTCATTTTACCCAATTTTGTTTGAAATATTTACTGTAAGTATTTTCATTGATACATTGCCCCAATTATTATAATAACCTTGGTATCTCTCATAGACATTAAATCAGCACAGAGATCAGTAGAGAGCATATATGATAAAGCATGGCAAGTTATTTAGGTTATGCCTAAAAAATCAAAACAGAGCTAAAAACTCATCTGTTCTTCAAAAAAATTGTATCTCTACTTGAAGATCTAGCTTACGTCAATGGACAGAAATTAAGCCCATGAATGATGTACAAAGACATATATTACAGAATTATTATAATGGCAATAATTGAAAATAAATTGCATGTCCAATAACAGGGGACCTGTTAAATCCACATGATGAAATATTATGCCCTTATTGTGAATGATATATGTTAACATTTTAAAGACATGGGGAAAATGCTCTGGATATAATATTATATATAAAAAAAGACACAGAACTGCAAATGAAATGTAGTATCAAATATATATAGTAACAAGACTGAGAGAAAATGTGCTAAAATGTTAAACAATGATTATCTTTGGGTAGTAAGATTATAGGTGACTTTTATTTTCTTCTCTGCTATAGTATTTTCTAATTTTGTAAGCTCTGTGTATATAATACTCTTATAATTGGTTTAAAACCACAATAAAATTATCCTGCACAGTTATAGGTGTTTTAGATATTATATAAAAACACACACACACGCAATTATTTCTGCCCACAACAAATTCCACTTAACTCTATCATGGGAAGACTTAAAACTAATTCTGAATCATGAGTTTTAAACACTTTCTGCTCCTCCCTTCAGATCTCCCAGTCCCAAGCCTGTTTGAAGTCAGTTTCTGATTTCTGCAGCATTCACAGATTGCACCCCCACCCCCACCCCCAATTATTCCCTCTCTTCATTCACTGGTGAGTTTCTATCTCATACCCACCTTAGTCTTTCTTGCATTGATGAGAGAGAAAAAAAATAAAGATAATAGTCACACTAAGCAAGAAGGTATGTGGGCCTTGAGTACAAAAAACACTATATAAAACCAAATACATGATAAAAACAAAGTCATGTGATAAATGCACCTTTGGAATCTCCTCTAATGCATTTGAAATACAATTTGATTGTTCAAGGTGTGAGTTTTCCCAACTTTTCAGGTCCCATCTCCTGGTCTCTGCATGTGCTGTCAGTCTCCAGTTTTCTCCTGGGTGTGTGAGTCTTGACCTGAGGCGTTAGGAGGCCCACACGGGGCTGCAAGGAAGCAGCATGGAAGAGGTTCAAGGCAGGATATGCCTAAGGCAAGCAAGACTCTAGCTTCGGGCACCAAATTTAAAAGTGGGGGACAAAAAATTTCTATAATCAAAATAAATGCTATTTTAATGCATATTTTTAAAAATCAAAATTAATGTAAGATATCCATGATAAAGAAAATGTCAAAATTTTGAGCAGACCGGTAGTGGAGCCTGAGAGGAAAGGAAATAATGAGTGCCCCTGGAAATAGGTTCTTGTGTACTTTTTAATGATTCATTTTTTTCTAGAACATAAAAGTTATTTAAAAATATTGACACATTGAAAACTTGGTATATGTTCATTCCTGAAGTAATGAAGTTACATATGAATCACTCCTTAAATTCTGTCATTTCCCCAAAACTGGCCATGATGAAAAAGGCCCAAAGCTCTGGGTCAAACATTGAACAAATATGGGCATCTCAGGGCCACCTAACTGTGGGTTACAGTTCCTACTGCAGGATAGGCACTGAGGGCTTAGGATCTAGGCATGGACGTCCTATACCATTCAGTCCCAAATATTCATTGAATATCCACTGTATGTATGCAACTCGTTTTCTAGGCGTTGATGCTACACAGGCACAATAAATAGACCAGAGAGTGATTATCGTTAAACTCACATTTTATTGAGCCCTCAATTAACTGGTTTCGCTTGCTTATTTATTTGCTTTTAATGGGTGTTCATTTTTCACCGAGCTTTGTTTTCCTAGTTACTGTAAATTTCCTCTCTGCTCACCTATACCATTCTTTGGGTTACTGAAATGGGCTGTCTCACTCTAACTCTTGCATTTCACACTGGACCTCCACACTTCTGGTCATGGTGTATTTCCCACATGTACACGAGTTAAGTCTTTGCTTTTCCTGTGTCTGCTTTGCTGAGCCCAGTGATTTGCATATAGATGTTGACCAAGTATCTGAGCATCACTTGATGACTGAATGAATGAATTGATAAAAGAATTAACAAAGGAAGGAACAAATGAATGAATGTACCTGGTCCCTAGACAGGTAGGAGGGAGGGAGGCAGAATCATCAGGTTCCACGTCGATGATTTTGTATGTTTGCTATATAAATATGTTATCACGTGTGAGCGTTTTGAGGAACACTCACAGGCGGGACAGGACCATGAGGATAAGTCGTTCTCGGTTGCGGCATTTCAGGAAGAACGCTGGCCTGGGGAGTGTGTGTTATGTTGAGTAAAGTTACTCCTTCTCATTGAAAGCATCTCTGTTTCCTCATAGATAAAATAAGGGCGCTGGGAAGACCAAAGTGCTTTTGAGCTCTGACACAGGCTGAATTCACTCCTCCTCATGCTGTAAGTACCAGTGAGTGTGGATGCCCATGAGCACGGCCTGGGATTCTCTGGGGCTTCTCGTGGTCTTCGAGAAGAAATGCCCTGTAGTTCTACGGTATCAACAGCAGTCAGGAGAAGGACGCAACTGTGGTGTTTCTTCTTGGTGTGGATTTCAGGAAATAACTGTGTGATTCCAGGATGTCTGTCTGGCAATCAGTTATTTTAAAGTTTACATGGGAAAGCTCAAAGAATCACCTCAGGTTCCCTCTAGGGCAAAATATTTCTGATTTAGCACGTTCTGCTTAGAAAATTTTGTACTTATGCATGGTGTGTGTGTGTGGGGGGGGCAAGTACATTATTTTACGTTTCATTTAACCCTTGAGAAAATCAGTAAATCAAATATCAGTTCCTGAATACTATTAACTGTAACTAATATTCATAGAGTGTTTTACAAGTTTACACAGATATTTTCACATTTATAGCCCCATTTAATCCTCATGACAGTCCTGGGCATGGCCATTTCTTACAACAATCCCCTTTTTATATGTGAGGAAAATGAGTTGAGCCTACGGTGCTCATCTTGGAACCCCAAACCTGCGTCTCTTTTCAGACACAGAATTTCTGAATCTCTTTCCTGGAAGAAGTGCCCCAAATGCAATGGGTGGCCAGCGGGTTCTGTGCCGTTGTCCCTCAGAGATTAGGGGACAGCTTCCTGCTATGGCAGACAGGCTGGGGTACATCAGTGGTTCCCCCAAACCTGACCTCAACCTAGACCCGGGGAATCTTCAAGAAGTAATTTAAATTTTAGTTACGAAAAAATTCCAGAATTTCATCCACTACAGTCCTCTGATCTATCAACTGAGCTATTGAAGGCTCCGCTAAAATTCCAGAATTTCATAAGTTTTTTTGTACTAAATATATCTCATATGAAATTTTAATAAATATTTCTTCAGTGATGAGTATGTGCCCATTTATTTTTATTTCCCTGGTTGAGAAAAGAAAAACTGGTAACACTATATTTGGTCCCCCCCACCCCATTTTTAGTTATGTGTGTGTACGTATCTGGAGGTCTATGAATTTCTGGACTGTGAAATTCAGAAGTCCAGAGAACAGTGATGAACACCCATTACATTTATGTTACTACCCTACATAGAAATCTCAAATGGTCCTTCATTACTATCAGATTCATACTAATTCCTAACTTTAACTTGAGTACAAACGGTGTGTTTGACTCTCAGCTGCTTTAGGTCTTTATTTTTAAGCTATAAAATGAGGTTGTTTGACTAAACAGTCTCTAAAATAATTTTCAGTCTTTAAATTCTATGGATTTATAAATGTTACAGAGAGGAGTCCTACGGCATTCAAAGAGCAGTAATCAAAGCGTTCTCAGGGAACACTCCTCCTCCTCCTGAGGACAGAGCAAGCTGGCTGGGGGACCCCCCACCTTCCCTGAGTGGTGCTGGTTCAGTGAACGTGGTTTAGATGACAACTCTCAGCAGCAACAGCACCACCTATTTCCATCAGGGTGGCTAAAGAAGGCATTTCTCCTCTGAATTTAACTCTAATGCATGTTTATCAAAATATCATCTGAGTAATTAAATAGAATGTAATATAGTAAAAGGTAAAAATTAGTCATTCAATATGAACTGTCCAGATGACAATTCAATGTTAACTTTCCCTAATAAGTTATATTCAGGTCTTTTAAGGTTTTCATTTTATTTAGTGTTAAGAACCTATTTCGGTTTTGAGTGAACTAATTAATTTCTCTTTCCTCTCTTTTTTCTCTTCCCTTCCTTCCTTCTGTACTCCTTTTCTTCCTTTTTTCTTTCTTATTCTATTGGTACTGTTAACAAAAAACACACATCTCCATGACTTATTTTAACCCAGACCCTATCACATGCATGGAAAGAGGTCAATCAGAATAATGAATATGTATCGTGAAAATGGATAATAAAGTGGTGATAGATGACTATTACCGTGGCTGTTACGATATCGTCAAATTAAATTCATGTACAATATGTCCATTCAGAAATCCAGCACAACACAAAAACTATTTTTTTTCTTTTTGCCTTTTCTTAAAGCTTTGTTTTAAAAAGACACCTTCCTGTCACTGGAGCTTGTAAGTGAATAAAATGAAATTGATGCCTAGCAGGGGAAAAAAAGGAAAATACTTCTTTACTTTGTATTAAGAATACGTGACATCTTTGCTGTCAATGATAGTGAAGTGAAATACACACCAAATATGTCTTGACATAACTTGACAGGAATGTATGTCTTCTTTTCTCTCATTTATTTTTGTGATAAGAATATGTGATTTTGCTGCCAAGGAAGCTTGTAATGTTGTAGAGAAATGGAAATGAAATTGTGTTGGGGATGTCCAATTTCCCCTGACAGAGTGGCATAAGCTCCAGCATGCATGCAGTCAGGGGACATTAACAACAGGCCTCCGCCAGCAAGACCCAGGCACTGACATTTGTCAAAACAACTTTCCTCAACACATCAAAATGTTCCTTTCTCTTTTGTGTTATTCAGATGTGTTCGGTAACCACATTTTAGAAAATGGTAACTGTCAGAGAATCGTTGCCATCCCCGTGTGAACGATATCAAGAGAAAACATCTTTCCCATTCAAGCCTGAGCCTCTTGCGTTTTGACTGTTCCTAATCCACGCGTGTCCTTTAAAATCAGTCAAAATCTAATATAACTAAAAATAGTGTCTTTTTGTTTTGTGTGTGTTTTTTCTTCCCCATAACCTGTCAAAAGTAAATGACACAAATTGGGTTTTTCTTCTTTTCAAAGCATTACACAGATGGATGTGTGTCTTGGTGTGAGTTTGGTCTATTGTGCCTGAGTTCATTGCTTTTTCTAATTGATACCTTTCTTAGGGAACTCAAATTATTTGGTTACCCTTTAGAAAGGGTTCTATTCTTAATTGCCTACTCTACTGTTATGGAGTAATGGATGTTAAGTGAAGTGGGTATTAAGAACAACAAAATAGTATTTTAAGCACACCTCCAAATCTGTCTTTTGGGGGCTCTTTTAAGGACACACACACAATTTCTAGAACTCTAGCAACAATTTCTATAATAAATGGTGTTTGAAGCAAGAATCCCTTACTTAGGGCAGGCGGAAAGCGAATCAGCCCAGCAGTGTAATCATTGCTCTGCTGTTTGAAGGAATATTGAGCTCAGATGCCTCCAGAAAGCCCACCAGGCCCAGAGGCAGTGGACAATAAAAGGGGAAAAATAATAGACGCCAATGCTTTATTAAGTATATTTTTTCTCACTTAGGTGCCCATTCCCTGGTCAGACAATTAGTTGAAGTTCTTTCCAGAGAAAGTGTTACCCACCAAGAAAAACTCTTTTAACCTTTCAAAATAACAAATATCTTTAATGACTTTTATCCCCTTTCCATTGACATCACAGATACAATGTGGCCTGTCTTGAAGTCAAGCCCAAATTGAAATCACTGCTGGCAGGGACAGGAAAAATAGAACATTTGACAATAAGAGTGACAGATGAAGCTTTGGGGACCTTGAAAGGGAGAATAACTCAAGCTATGACCTGGGACAGAAATGCTGCACCTTAGTAAAATACCTGCCCACTATGTAAGTTAATAGGCAGGTACATTTGCACATGCTAACAGGCTAAATCCAACACTTGATAGAAGTAGTATTATTTTCCAGGTACGTGTTTAAAAGGGAAGCTGAACATTCTTTCTAGTAAGAACCTTTTGATTATAGACCAACTGTTCATCACCACACTCCCTGGGGAAAACATTTTTATTTGGTTGTATGAAAGGATAACATTTACTAGAAATATCTGAAGACAGGACTTCCTAAATTTGTTTAATACTGCTACAAATGATTATTAAGCACTTAATAGGGTAAAAAAAAATAAACTTGTATATTTATATGTTATTATTATAATTTTACTTTTTTCCCCAAATAAAGGCAACTTCTTATAATATCCCTTGATTTGTTTACAGGAGGGAGAAACTTTGTATTTGATGACTTATAAAGTCTATTAATTGCATCCCAACTTTTATTTTATTTTTTGTGCTATATTTCTAAATGATTACTTGAACTAAGGGGAAAAATTAAGTAGGACCTATCAGTTTCTAGTGATTTCTGTCATTGATCCCTAAACCTATGCTCTCTTTGCTATTCACCTTAGACTCCTTTAAAACATGGTTTGTTCAAGGCTCGTTCAGTCTGGCTTGGTTTGGTGATTGGTAGTAAAGTTATGTTATCGCCCAATGCAGTGAGAATTTTTCCCAGTGATGGTCATTGTAGGACTTTTATATCAGGTATATTTTACTTCTAGAGCTGTCAGAGAAGAATTTAATTCCAGTAATTAATTATTTGAGATAAATTTCCCAAGGAGTCCTCAGTTTAGACTTTAGAAGCACTGCCTTCTAGTCAAACAACAGGAAACCTTTTAGGTCATATGAATAATTAAGTTTGTGTCACTGTGAAATAAACACATAAGCCTACATTTCCATTGAAGTTTGAGTCCATAGTTGAGAAGCAAATACAGAAAATATGTGTTTCTCTCTGTGGCTAATAATAGCAGAAAGTTATAATGTTAACTTGCCTTTGATATAAACGTAAATCAAATAAGGACACTTCAAAACTGACACAGGGAAAACCTGGTTGTACCCTGGGTCTATCAGCATCTTAACCCGATTTTCAAACATTCTGGGGCTTTGCAAAGCCTGAAACACATTTTACCATACCCTTGTTCTCTTATTTTATGAACCGATGTAATTTTAAAGACAAACTTAATTCATATGTTTCTGATTAATCTTTACTAAACTCATCAAAATGGTGTTTTGTAAGACTGATCTGGTGTCCAAGAAGTCCTTTGAATCTCTCTGTAACAGGCCTTCTTAATGCCATTTCTCTTTGAAGCTGGAAGTTGTGTTTTGCCAACAGTAAAGAAATTCAAACCCCCAAAGGGTTGAGATCAGTTTAAAACCTCAAGCCTGAGGGGACTGGGGGTTCTACACTTGGCAAGTAGGCTACTTTCCTTCTGACTTTGCAATACCTTATTTTCTTTCCATAAGAAATGCTCTATTTATTGTTTTACTGAACTATGTGTTTAGAACTGTCTTCAGATTCTCTGATAACTAAGTGTATGAACTAGAAAGCAAGGCCGCATATTTAATTTATTCTTAAGCAGTTTCATTTGATGGTCCATTTGGATCCTCCCTTCATGCTCCTCTTTCCTGACCCCACACACCTTTGTAACTGGTGTTTACCCAAAGATCTATCAGAAAAGGTGATCCTGAAGATCTCACAGCTGGAAATAAGCGCTAGGCAGCCACCGGCTTTTCTTTGCAGGTTGCTCAATAAAGACATACTTCTTGATGTACTGAGCTAACACCTCATGCTATATTTCGTGCCCTTATTTATGTTGACAACCAAATATTCAATGCAGAAAATTTCCAGTAATGTGCTCTATGCCACAAGGTGAATCATAACTTCCACAGGGGTAGATGTTTGCTAGTTTTTCAATGTAGTTCATTTCTAGTCATATGTTTAAAAGGAGACCTGTATAATTTCACTTTGTCTTTTATACAATAGGTAAGAAAAAGGAGGGAGACTGAGAAAGAAAACAAAATAGTAGGTACGCAGAGTTAAACATCCAGACCACTGTGGTCCTTTGTCCTTGCTGCCTCCTGGCCATGAAGTGGGAGTGCCCTCTAGTGAAACTTTAAAATCATTGGAAGATCCTGGGGATACCGTGGTTAAGATTTCCTCCTGAACTCTGTTTCAAAAATCTGTGGACATTCACAATTTGTATAAGTTTTGAATGAGACTTAGAGAAAAACACAAAATACTATTAAGTAAAACTACTTGAGGAAACAAACAAATTAAAATATTACTGTCAACACGAAAAAGTCTATATCTATATATCTCTTTTGGGGATCTATCATCTATCTATCTATCTATCTATCTATCTATCTATCTATCTATCTATCTATCATCTTTTCTATCCATCTATCCATCTCTAGGACACATAAGTAGCATACAACTAGAAGGCTATAGATAAAAACATAAATATCTACCTCCCAAGAAGATAGATAGTAAATAAATCACTTTGAAATATGTAAGTAGTGTAGATTAAATACATATAAGTAAACAAGAAGCAAAAACACATCTTGATGTCTATATCATTCCAAAGCTCTTTGCAAAAACCAACATATGCTTATTGTGATGTAATTTGCTGTGTTCTGGGAAAAGTACAAGACTGGAAGTCATGTTCTTGCCCTGGACTTCATTTACTAGCTGTGCCATCCTGGGCAAAACACTTAACCTCTCTGAGCCTTAGGATGATTATCTTCAAAACAGGCTTAAGAAGGCCTGCCCTGACTCCTCATTGGATGAGCTAAAGTGTGGGAAAAGGCTTTGAAAGTAAAGCACTATATCATGAAGGTATTTTTTTCTGATTTTTCTCTTCTGTCTTCCTATGTAGGAGATTTCAAACAAAGTCACCTTTCAGGATGAAGAGTGAGAGAAAGAAGGCCTTCCTAAAATCCCATGGAGTCAGGAAAAATGGACAAAACAGTTTTCTTTCCAATCAAGAAGGGTCACAGAGAAACATGAAGCATGGCACGGAGGAAGGATGGAGAGTTAGACCTGACTGCCGTGAATGCACTGGCTTTCCTGGGCCAGGCTGAGCCCGTGTGGGTGGCTGCATTGCAGCAGCAGCTGTTGGAGATCCGAGAAGTGCGTCTTCTTGGGTTTGCAGCAGCAAGTGCCAGTGACTCTAATCCCCACCTTGCACCAAGAGGAGCCAACAGCGAGGATGCTTCTGTCTCAGTATTTTCAATCCCCAGGCTGATTACCATCCACTTAACAAACACAGTTCCCAGTTTTTCTTGTCTTTTAAAAATTGAAAAATTTTAGCTTTGTGTATGCCAACAGTAATAAACTCTTCACTGAGCAAACAATTTGGTTTTTCCATTTAGTTGTAGTTAAATTTTAGATTTGTACTTTTAAAATTCTATACTCTACATAAAGCTTGCTTTTTTTTTTTTTCCCAGGATACGGTTTCTCCCTAGTTACGTTTGCTTTAAAGAGAGATGTTTTTAATTTTCTAAATCAACTTATAGAGGTACTTAAAACCTATATATTTTAAACTCTGGCTATGTTAAGACTTCTTTTTAACAACACAGATCTTCTATGTTCTTACTGTTGGGATGGTCACCATTTGTCTTCTGGATGCATGTCTCCTTTGTTTTGTCCAGAGTGAGAAACTGTTTCTAGTTTCTTTACTCAGAGGTGCTTCACATTGTCAGAGATGCACAATCAATCTTGTACTTAAACCTTTGTGAGAAAACACAACAGATGGATAATGGGAACATGGTTGCCATTTGGGCTCTGGTCAATTCACGAGCCACGGCCACAGCTAGGACTCTGGTCGTAAAGGAGGAAAACCATGAAGTTAATCTCGAAGGTTATCAGACGGGTTCCATGCCTGCTGTTTGTATCTTCCCTCCCCATCTGACCTAAACAGTTGGCGTGGGGTTGGAGGGGTGTTATGTCTTCATTAGAATAAAATTAAACAAGACACATGGTAGGTCTTCAACTGCTTAGGGATTTGTCCTAATTAAGTGATAAATTCCAGTTGAATAACTGGCGTTTCCAAGTCACAAAGCAGCTTTTTGCTGAACCACGAGTTCACTTTGTCTAGACTACATGCTCACGCATTAGTGAAACACCACGACTTCTCATTGAAACTTTGGGTTTCTTCTGCGTTAGAACCTTCCCTGACCTTTGCTGAGCACCACAAAGAAACCAAATGCTAACCTCTGTTTGTCTCGAATTTTCCCCTATTAATGCTTGGTCCAAGTCTACATTTCCAGCCAGTCTTTCATTTAAAAACACAATCTCATTCAAAACCTGCGTGGTAACTTTATCACTGGGGTAACTGTTACCTATGATGCAGGGCTGACCTGGGTCCTTGTAGCACTTGACATCATCTTTTGGACGGGTTACAGAGCCTTTTGAGGGAGTTGTTAGAAGCAGGCTCACCCTGCAATGCAGAACCAGTCACAGAAGAAAATTAGTGCATTTATCTGTCAGCATTAGACTAGATTTTCAATCCAGTTCACTAGTCACAGGGTCTGGTTTTCTCTTCCTCTGGGAGATGAAACCGATATGCTGGTGGGTAGTAAAGGTGTCAGTTATAAATTGGGCCGTCGGAGCACGCATACCCGGAAAAATAGACGAGAAGACTTTAAGGCCATAAATTTAGTTCAAGGCAAAGAATTTCCCTAAAAATAGTCCCACTTGTTAAAACACTGTAGGAGGAATATGTGTCAGGTAACTGTTGGTGTTATCAGAACCAGCTCCCGTATTCTTTTCTAGGAATCAGCGTTTGCAGTTCCCTCTGCAACGTGCCGTTGGATTTCACTGTCTGAGGGGGGGAAGGATCACGCTGACTCTGATACTAAATACATCGATATCTTGATTGGTTCTCCCCTCACTGTCTCACACACGGGTGAAGCTGCAGCAGATTGGAGGTACGAAGGGAAGAGGCACGCCTGGCAGACACAAGCTTTCCTCGTGTTCCATTCACTGTTCACCTACCACTTAACCACACGGGGCTCCAAGCCCGACTCCCAAGAAGCATGTCGCCTTTCCCAAACTCAGGGAGTGGTCCTATGCTAAACTGGTTGTTTCCTAACCTCAAGCCTGTAATAAGATAATACAGGTGGAAACCCTACAGACCAACCCAAAGTTAACGATTCATTACAGGTAACAGCGTGCCAACTAGAGGTTAAAGTAAACACGTTGAGTGTCCTATGACTCCACTTTCGACCATTAGGACCTTCCCATGTGCCCACTCAGTTCAATAAATATTGAGTCTCTCTTGACCCTGGAGCATTGCGGTGAGCTGTGGGGGTTTACAGATCCAACACCGTGACTCAGACAGCTTACACTTTAGATGGAGAGATGATATCCAACAACCCGCCACAGAATAAGCCAGAGTAGATTAAGAATTAGATGGGAGCAAGCATCAGTACCATATCATGGGATGCGCAAAGAAAGGGAGCCTTACTATATCATATAGGTAGTAGTTTAATTCATTTATGATTTAAACCGTCATATATGTATGTCACCTACTATGTTTCAGATACAGGGCTAGACATTGGAGACTTTTAAAAATCCTGCCTTCATGAAGCTACATTCTAAGGGTACAGAAATCATTACCTATAATACATCTTTAAAACCTATTCACTTGCCACTATATTAGAGTTTTCTCAGAGAATGGCCTCATTTTATTCATCTTTGTACCTGTGTGTCCCTAAAAAACGTACCCGGGACAGAGCAGGTGCTCAATTCAGGTATTTAGAGGAAAGAATGCATATTAAAATGTGATTAAATGCTTCATCTTTCTAAAAGGCCTACTCATGGATGATGGGCACAGAGTACTTAAAATACAAATGTATAAATTGACTCCTAGGTTTTCAATCGAGCACAGGGCAGAAGGAATGCCAAAAACAGAGACAGAGAACACAGAGGAAAACCACTCTGGAAAGAGGGAAACATGACAATGCTCACCTGGATTGTGGACAGATGGCACTGGTGGCACCAGTGGCAGGACGTTCAGTTGGAGATGTCCAGTCGATGGTTTAAAGAATTGGATGGGAGCTCAAAAGAGAACTTGGAGCTAATTCACCAGTATATTGAGAGCATGCAGATTACGAAGGTTATTAAGGACTGAATTCAATTTAATAAGAATTTATTGAGCCCGTACTATGTTTGAATTTCTATGGGTATTACACATGTGATTAAGAAATTAATCCTTAGAGTCAAAACACTGAAAATCTAGTAGAAGGCACAGCTCTATCAATACCTAAGTGTCCTGGAGACCAGTATGAATGGCTGAATGGAGAAGGAAGGACCAACGTAGAGCAGTGGCATAGCAATGTAGCTAGGCATGTGAGCTCTGCCCCGACTGTCCAGGCTTGAATCTGCGATCTGTCACTTAGGATTTGTCACTTAGGATCTGTGTAGCCTTGGGTACATTATTTAATTTCTCTAGGTTATCTTTTAAATGTAAAATAATAGTGTCTCCTAGTAGGATTCTTACGAGGATTAAATAAAATGACACGTAAAAAGAAGCTACTTAGTTGAGATTAAGTGCTCAACTATTAGTGATAGGGTGAAACAACATTTTTAGTTGGTGAATAAATTTTCAATCTTTCAGTTTTCTATCACCTCAGCTAAGATTAAGAGTGGCTTTCCACATTATTCAGAGAGAGAAAGAGATAATGATGTCATAACTGAAGAAATAAGAAATACCAGACACGTCAGAGAAATCTATGGTATCAGCCTTATTTCTCAAATTTAGTTCTGATTTCTGATTTAAAACTTAGTATACAAAAATATCCAATGCAATTCAAAAGTTGCTATGGAGGCACTGGGTCCCAAAACTATTAGCAATTGGATAAAAGAAGAAAAATAATATAAAGTACCTTCATAAATGCAATACTGTTGCACAGAACAAACAGCCCCAACAACCACCACGAAATAATACAAACACTAAAACATAGTTTTAACTGGATAATTGGTGTGCATGCCACCCCATAAACTTGGTGTTTTGTGTCACTTTCTGCCTTGAACTTTGGTAGTTTATCTGTCCTAGCCCAAATCCCTTGTTAATATGTAAATTGAATCTTTATTAAGAATAAAGAAATAAAAACAAATAAAAACAATGGACTCAATAGCAAAATTTCCTTGGAAACTATTTCCCCTCCTGGGGATGGGGCACGGGAGCACTGAAAGGTCTTTGGCACAAAGACCAAGGCCTGGAATGCTTGTAGGTGCGTGTGTGTGTGCCAAATAATGAACTTGGCCAACCTCCTCATTTCAGTGGTAGTACTACGTACAGGAAAGGGAGAGTGTACACATTTGTTAGCAAGTACATTCTCCTTGTTACAGAGAGCTTTTAAAACAAGATCTAGGGGAGCTCCCTGGTGGTGTAGTGGCTTAAGGCTTTGGCGCTGGCGCTGTCAGCACTGCGGCCTGGGTTCGATTCCCAGTCAGGGAGCTACCCACATACCAAAAAGAAAAAAATAAAATAAAATAAAACAAGATCTAGGTCTAACAAAAGACCATCTAGTTCTGCTAAGCCTTCTTGAGAATACTAGTTCCACCCCAAATGACGCTTAAACAAGCCCACTTCTCAGAAGGAGCAGCCCAGGCCTCCGAGGCCACCTCCCTGCTATGCACGAGTAGCAGAGAAGCTCATGGGATGCTTCTGCCTCGTAAGTCAGCCAACTTGCCCAAACTGGTTCCAAGTGTAGATACAGTCAAGACATGGCATTCAGAGAGAAAGGGTGAGATACAGACATTCATTGAAGGAGAGATCATGTTTCTCAAGAGTGAAGCAAAAGTCTTCAAGGAGAGATAAGGAAAAAGGAATCATGGGATTTGGGACCACTGAGGAGCCCTCAAACTCCAGATTACAGGGAGTTTTGAGGAGACAGTTTGCCTTTTGCTTATTTCAATTAAAGTTTTCCTGAAAACGTCTGTCTGAACCAGGAGGTAGAGTTAAGTGAGGCGGGCAATCTTTGAGAGAGGATTCCTGACTTCTTTTTTTTCAGGGACTAGTCTATGGTACCCTTCCTTCTCTCCCATTCAACTGAAGAATGGAGGCCAAAGAATAAATTCGTTAGCAAATTAATCGACAAACTGAACTTTCTACCACATGTTTGACTAGATAATAACAAAAGAACACGGGCCTTTCACATCTCATTTCACTAGGTAATACTCCTATTAAAAATAAAACTTGATTACATTTTAGTACAGATTTTAAGAATATTTAATCCTCCTTTGAGAATGAATACTAGGAACATTCTTACTTTTTCTTCCCCCAGCAATTCAGACTTCACATCGTGTGGCTAGACACCCATGGAAGCTTGCCAGGATGGACATAATGGTTAAGCTCTTTTGAAGTTGCCTCTTCCGTGAAGTCTTTCAGGGTATTTTAGAAAATTTTCTTCTGCCAATGTACCTTCAACTAATTGTATGCCTATGCTGTTATCGCACTTGATTTACCCAATTTCATTTATCCGCCACCTAGTATGTGTCAACTCTATGACAAGTGCTTGAGGTGCAAGGCAAAGTCAGAGTTCAGACCAGACCTCCAGAGGCTGTTTCCACACCGCTTGCTGCTTTTCCTCAGTTCAGAAAGTCATTCGGACTCAAACTTGGTGTGAAAAATAAAATCCCTAACAGAGATCCAGAGGCTATCAGTTGTATAGTGTACCTTGCTTGTTGTTGACCCATTTGACTTAATGTTATTTCATTTGTTTTTTATATGTATTTACTTTTGTGGAATTGCATGAGATTATTAGCATGCAGGAACAAAGATAAGGTTTTAGGAGATGTGCAATGTCTGTTTAGACAGTTTTTTAGCCTGTTCCTACAGGCAATTTGTTTCTTAATAAATAATTCATGATGATGATAAAAATGCAGATGAGATGCTGCTCCTTGGGAAGGCCCTGGGACAATACTCTTGCTTATACCTTTTTGGTAGAATCTGAGATCACTTAAGAGTGAAATTACCCTTAAGGGAACAAGTTGCTACTGCAGAATGAGAATTGTGTTTCTCCAAATCATTTCCAATTAAACATCTATAGGTCCAAGACGGTTGGCTTTACAAGGGTATCAGAATGATGCTGTTTGGCTTCTTCTGATAGTGAATTACATCAACTTTCCCAGATTTTTTTCCCTCCCATTTCCTTTGCTCAGAAAATCTTTCCATTTTGTGTTTCCCTGCAAGTATAAAAACACACCATATTTAGAGAAAGAAAAATTGAGAGTAAGTCTTAGGCACATCATATATCAGCTATGTGTATTTAAGAAGGTATTCACTATTCTGTGACTCAGTTTCCTAACCTGTGAAATGAGGAGTGTGGATCATTGCTGCCTATCTCCTATGGTTGCTGCAAGTAAACCATAGAATGTAATACATATATTATACAATGTCTTTTTCTTCTTCTTCTCCTTTGTCTTCCTCTTATTATTATCGGAACTAACCTTTAAATATTATTTTTTTAAGGAACATATTATGTAAAGCAGCAGACAATACTAAACAAGAAGTCCCCTCCTTATTCATGGGGGATACATCCCAAGACTCCCAGTGGATGCCTGAAACTAGAGATTTACTTAATCATATATATACTATGTTTTTTCCTATATGTACACACCTTTTCACTTAAAGCATGCACTTCAGAGCTTCTCTTTGGCAAGTAAAATAATGGTTACTTGAACACTGCACGGCAATACCACAACAGTTGATCTGATAACAGAGATGGCTACTAAGTGACTAGCAGGGCAGGGAGCAGACACACAGATACGTTAGACAAAGGGTGGGGATGGGATGGAGCAGGGTGGTGCAAGGTTTCTTCACACTACTCAGAATGGCTCACAATTTAAAACATCAATTATTTACTTACAGAAGTTTCCATTAAGTATTTTTGGACTGCAGTTGACTGTGGGTAACTGAAATCACGGAAAACGAAACTTTGGATAAGGGAGACCTCCGCACAGAATGAAAAGTAGCATACTACAGGCCCCTTCAAATTGTTTCTGCTTCAACATATGAAATACCTGCAGTACTTTTTGGAGGTGGTTGCAGAAGTGGTGATAACAGCAATCACTTTTTGACCTTTCATTATGAGAAGACACAGTACTCAAGTTCTTTATGTGAGTTATTGCTTTTAAGTTTTACCCAAGTGCCAACTTCATGGAAATCATGACTCGGGGAGGTTGCATGCTGTTTTTGTTCGTGGGTACACAGTGGATATCAATCAGTCCTGGCAGTTTGACTCTGGAGACCATAGTCTTAGTTACATTTTTAGGTGGTGAGGAGGCTGTAAGGCCAAGTTCTATCCTGAATCCGAAGCTGAGTTTCCAGACTCTTTGTTAAACATACAGCATTGGGATCCTGCAGGGAGAGAGCTCATATCTGTAAGTTTCATTTGTTGATACCTAAAGATGCATGGCAAGAACACAAACATACCTGGTGCTTGGACCAGCATGAACATTAGGCAGGACCTGTGACAATGGCTAAAGACAGAAGGAACTTGTCAGCTGAATTCTGATGTCAGACCTACCAACCATGTTCCACCATCATGAACAGAAGAATCCACTAATCAGCTAGTCCTAGTACCTAAGTGGACAAGAGCAGGACCACTCTGAAAGAAACTATTAAATGTAAAGATACTATAAACTTTAGAGAAAAATATATCGCAGCCCAAGACCTTTAGCTCTAGTCTTTGCTATCCTTGACGGTCCATATGCAGTGCACGGGATGAGAAGGGGGATGGCTTTTTTAAGCCATATGTTGGAGTGAAACCATTTATTTCCCCCTCACTGCACCCTCTCCTAAGCACAGGCATCTGTGTCTTCTCCAGATTGGGCTCCATTGTGCTCTGATCCCCCGGGTGGGTAGCTTGAGGGTCACCCTAGTCATGGTGGGGATTCGCTTCCTTTCTCTCACTCTTGTACTGAACACAACAAAATTCACCTTTGAATATGAGCACATTTCTCTCCTGGCAGCAGTATCCCAGGTATCTCTGGCTTTCTTAGAACCAACATAGCTAGCTAGCTTCCTGTAAAACCACACGAAATCTAGCCAGGTACTCCCTTTGCTTCGGCAATGGAGACGCCTTTGAGCCTCCTCACTTCTGCATGGGATTAAGACTTCGCTCGGAGTTCAGGCTGACGCTAACGAGCCCGCAAACATCCTCCGAGCAGAAGCGAGGAAGACACAGGTGAAACAAGTCAAACAGAACGATCGGGGTGAATTTTCAGCGTGGCCCAGTGTGGAGCGTTCCTGGCAGGATTTCCATTAATGTGAATGGGAGTTGTACTACACACTGTGCGGAAAATGTGCCTCTAAGTGCTTGGAAGCATTATGTCTGGTGGAACAAAAACACAAACTACCCAGCCCGAGGGACGTGCTCCTGGGCCGAGTTACCAAGAGCCATGGTGGAAGGAGTCTCAAGTCCTAACTGTCCCGGGTGAGAAGAAATGGAGCCCCACTCCGCTTGACACTGTGCTGGAGGTGGCAGGGCTCTCGCGTCCGGCCCCAGGAGGCTTCTCGCCCTCCGTGACGTAGACCGTGATCGTGGGTCGCCCTGATGTTCCCCGCAACTGGCCTGTGCTTGTTGAGGTGATTCCCTCCCACGCTGATGACCTGAGATCTCAGTCAACCTCGGCACTGCATCGGGCCCACTGGAACCAGAAACTTCGGGGGTGACAGTACGTGATTCACCTTGATGTGGTTTTATGGCCTCTGCAAAGTAAATGTTGCAAAGGACTCTTACGTTAGGATCAAAGAAAATGGTCAGGAAATCACTTCGCTCGCTGGCTTTGACGGAGCCGTTTCCTTCCCATTTCTTCTAGAAGGGGGCTCTGAAACACAAGTCTGATCATGCTGCTTTCCTCTCAAAATCCTTCGCTGGTTCCTTTCTCCCCCCACAATAAGGTTTCCAGCTCTCTGTAAATTATTTTTCTCTCTCATCTGTCAATACATCTCTCCACGTCTTCGATCGTCTCAGTGTATTTTTCTAATTTGCCTTGCCCCCGGCAGTCCCCTCTCTGACTGACCTCACACACCTGGAGTAGCTCCCTGCCAGCGACCCTGTTCTGTCTATTTATCTTCAAAGTCAAGGCCATGTAAGCCGTCCCGTCTATTAACCGTTTCTCATACTGACTCAACCAGTTACTCTGCCATGCGAACTTTCAATCTGCTTTGCAGAAGTCATTGAGTTCCACTCCTTAGGCACCTTAATTTCTATTATAGTACTTGGTTCTTTATCTTCCTGTTTCTTCAACTACATTCTAAGGGCCACCACAGAGTTTTCCAAATCTTTGTATTTGCAATAATGCCTTCCTTATGGTAGGCTACTGATAAATATCTGTTAAATGAGTAAAAGTTAGGGGTAAGTTCCCACTACGCCTTCTTGCCTCAATACTCAATTTTTTATCTTTTATAGGCCGTGGTAATGAAGATAGCAAGTAAAATGAAGTGACTGCCAACACTCCTCTAAGTGTTCTTTCACACGAGCAGTCACGGAACGCATCGCGTGTGTCAGGACACGGTATGGCAGCTCGGGTGTGATCAGGACTTGGTCCTTGCCATGGAGCAGCTCAGTCTAGATGGCAATGGAATGATGGCCAAGTGTTAAGGGGCATCACTGAGTGATAAAAACCTGTTACAATTGTGTCCCTCTGCATAGAAAGGCTGTGATGAGGAGAACGTGACATCTCGGGGTGTGTCTCCTGCATGGGCAGGTGCCCGAGAGGCGGCGCGGCAGCGTGCTCACCTCGAAGTAAACCGGGCAGGGACCAGGCATGATTAGGAAGGAGGTAAACTGTGCCTTCACTGCCAGGCCAGCTCCCCTCCTCTCCTCCCCCCAGATCCCTACATCCCACCACCTGCCCGCCCCTCCCTCCCTCCCTCCCTCCCTCCCTCCCTCCCTCCCTCCCTCTCTCTCTCTCTCTCTCTCTCTCTCTCTCCGGTTTCCAACATGATTACTCTATTAATCTTGGATAAACATATCGAGTAAAGGTGCAACCAGCCTCAGTTACTCCTAGAAAAGGATAAAAGAAGGCCCAGCTCCATAAGAACAGTGCAAGCTTTGGAGCCTGACATCTCTCACTTGGGGGTTTTAGCGCTTCTTATCGGTGTGACCTGGAACAAATGATTTAGATCCTCTGAGCTTCATTTTTCTTCTTGGGCAAGTTCCTCGGACTCTAATGGCCCTCTGTTACTTCTTTTGTAAAACTCAGATAGTAATACTTACCTAGCAAGGCTATTTCAAGGATTAGAAATATTGTATAAAAAAATGCTTACACAACACATAGTAGCTACTCAAAGCGTGGTGGTTATTAATAGATTCTCTAAAGGGGGTTCTTGCAGAGATATAATGACTTGTTCAAACACTTGTCCTGCTAGTGGTGGAAATTCAAGGCATGCTAAGGAGCAAATAGTGGAGATGTTTGAGGGCTGAGAGCCGTAAGCTCTCAGAATGTCCCGCCAGCACCTCCGAGGTGGCCGGCCGTCCAACCCACGGGTCATGGGATAAATGGGGCGTTGTGAGTTCCCAGCTCCGCCAATGGTGCTAGCATGGGAATCTGGGTAAGTTGCTGATCTTCTTGCCTTAATTTCCTCCTGCTTAATATGTGTCCTGAGATCGCCGCCCCTGCCAGGGGATTCTGACTAACGGACAATTGAGTTTCGAGCTCCTTGGCTATAAGGGAGCCATAAAAGCCAGAGGTCTTACTATTCATTTCAAGGCTCCTGTATCTGCTGTGAGACTCAAAGAAGTGGCATCCCTTCCCCCACCCCCTTGTAATATTTGGTTTCTTTGAGTTGCTTCATCAGAAGAAATACTGAGTTCTCCATTTCCCTGGCTCACTTTCCCACTGACGAGGGTGATGTTAACATCGAATCCTGAATCGCAGCTAGATCAATATTATAGCAGCTGTGAGAGAAGGGCACCAGCCCTAGAACACAAACACACTTTCTTTTCCAAGAAAGACTGTAGTTCCCCTGGTGTTAACTTCCTGTTGTTCCTCCCCACGCCTCCCACACCCCGCCGCCCCGCCCGCCACCCGCACGACCCAGATCACATTAGAGTCCCAGAGCACAGGGAACAGTTCTCGTCTATCCGTCACCAAGGAGGCAGACGGGACAGGGGGAACAACAAGTCATTTGTACCTGATGAGGAGGACACTCCTGGGAAACAAACAGATGAGCCACCCCATGAATCTGAGCCATTCTCCGAGGTAAACAGAACTGCATGAGAAACCACCCATTATCTCCAGCATCGCCCTTACCTCTCTCACTGCCCTTCTGGCAGCCCGGTGGGGGACATGAAACTGTAGCTTGGACCAATATCTGATTCTGAGAAAGTTAACCCTCGCAAAGATGATTTTCTTTTCCCTCAGTCTCTTGGAGTTGAATAATCACCCATTTTTATTACTTTCTTGTCCATTATATTTTTATTGGAGAAGCGTATTTTCATAGGATAGTGACAAAAATAACTTGCAGTTTCACCTCGTGTTCAGACAAGAGAGTGTCAACTTTTAACTAACCGAGTTAGTGAATAGTGAAGTGAAAGCAGAATATAGACTTCAAAACATCTTCAGAGAATGCTTTCTTTTTCAAAACAAAACAAAGCAAAATACTAGCCTCTCCCAAGGCAGTTATTGGCTCCATCTTCCAAAAGCATTCTAGGACACCCAGTGGGGAATCAAAGTGTGTTACCACAAACCTCTGTAGTTTGTGTGAATACTATTATTATCTCCTAATTCCACCAATTGTAACGGTGAATATTAAGAAATCCTGATGGCTAAAGAATTGGGTCTGCAGGTCAGGCAGCCTGCCTTGGTGTTTAGAAAATAGACTGAGCAATGCTGTTTTATAGAAAAACGATATCTGTGATAGCAATGAACCAAACAGTCAGAAGGTAAGTGAATGGTAGGTGAGGATTCATAGATAAACTTCTCAGAAAAGCAAGATTGGCGTGCCAACGTGGTATTAAGCCCCATTTCTACGGTTTTAAAATATGTATTCGTTTTAAAAACATGAAATCCATGCTTGAACCCTGCAGAATTTGAGCAACCATGACACAATTCAAGAAACTTTTTTAACTCTGTTTCATTAGTGTTCAACCCAAACATGTCATTGAAAAATTTTATGTTATACAGTTTCTTTTGTTCAAAGTGAATCTAAATGACTGGCCTAAAAATTACTGATACACCCCAAGAGCTAGTCCCTATGTCCACTCCCCTGAAGCCAAACAGATGGCCTGTTCCTCTTTGGTAGGGACTGTCATCTGGTTTTTCCCTATCCCACAACGAAGGGAAGATTAGGATGTGTGAGTCCGATTATCAGTAATACAAAATGGAGCACAGCCCTCAGGACAACAGAGGGTTCACAGGGTTGGATCATTTTCAAAGTACACAGAGCTGGGTTACGTGAGAGAGTGACTCACCCACAGTAATACCTGCTCATTCACATTCTTAGGTGAATTCCACGTCAGGAGGAGAAAGATTCAGGGCAGTGAATGTAGCAACCACTTTTACAAGGTTCCGCCCACGGAGACACTGCAGAAGAGAAAGAGCACAATCGCCACGGAAGGAAATACAACTGTTAGAGGACATACAGGAACAGATGGATGCCAGAGGGAAAGAATCTCAGACCTGGAGTCAGAAAAATTGGGTTCAAGCCCATTTAGTCCATTAACTTGCTGTGTGATCTCAGGCAGATCACTCCACTTCCCTGAGCCTTAGTTTTCTTATCTCTGAGAAAGAGAACTGGGCCCTGGGAAGTCATTGCCAAGGTCCCTTCCAATTCCAACAAGCCTCTTGAGAAGGAAAAGCCATTTTCTTCCTTCAGATCTTTATACCACAATGATCAGGGCAGCCGTTCTCAAACTTAAGGGGATATCAGAGTCACCTGGAGTACATGTTCAAATTCAGATAGCGGGACCCTACCCTCAGAGTTTCTGAAATAAGAAGTCTAAGTACAGACCCTGAAATTACATTTCTAAGGTCTCAGGTGATATGTGCTGCTACTAGTCCAGAGACCCCACTTTGAGGATCATTGGTTTAGCACTTCAAGACTTTTCAATTTACTGTAAATAAATATAAACACCTGTGAAGGTCAATTCACTTTAACCTAACTGCACTTTTAGGTTAACCTAAAATGCTCTAAAACATATCAGACTGGATGAAAGAACTGTGAGTAACTTCTTTCACTCATTACAATGCTTTTAAGATTTATCCATATTGATAGGTGTATCACTAGTTAATTTGTTTTTCACTAGTATTCCATTGTATGACTTTTTGCATTTCGTTTGTCCAGTCTCCTGTGGATGGATATTTGGGTTGTTTTCAATTTAGAGTGATTATAAATGAAGCTATTATAAATATTCTTGGAGCAAATCTTTTTGGGGGGCCATGTGCTTTTGTTTTTCTTGGTTACATATGTAGTAGTAAAACTGTTGGGTCTCCTATAAAATCTTCTTGCCAAAATATGTTTAACTTGCATCTAATCAGACCTGTGGGCACAACTGCCAGTTTACAGGAAATATGGGAAATAGAAGAAAAAGTTAGACCACCACCAGAAAATAATACAACATCCTCCAGGACATCTGGCCTATAGTCATGAAAAAAAAAATCAGTGTTATGTATAAAAGATAATTGTTGGTGAAGGTGCGGAGTAGAAGGGTGGGCGGTACTGTTTGGATTACAAGAAATTTAAAAGTCCTAACAGTCAAGTATAATGCATGGTTTTAATTGATCTTGGTTTAAACAAATCCAGTTAGAAAATATATGTTGGGTAAGTTGACTATGAATTGAATTTTAGGCAATTTTAGGAAGTATTTGTTAATTATATTAGTTATGATGCTGGTATTGTGGTTATATTACATTCTTTATAGATGCATATTAAAGTGTTTAGAAGAGAAATGCAATATCTGCAATTTACTTTGAAAGACAGAAACAAAATATATGAAACAAATATGGCAAATGTTAAAAATTATTAGATCTAAGTGATAGATACATGGAAGTTTATTATAGGATTCTCTCTTATACATGTTTGAAAATCTTAACAATAAAAGGATAATAACTTTTTGATGAGCAATAGTAATTTAATTTTTTATATCCATCTTGTTTTAATTCATAGAAAATAGGCCCTTTTATTTCTTCACTATATTCCTCCAAGTTTAAATCAGTGGATGGCAAAACAGAGAGCAAGTGTGGCCACAGTAACATCTTAAAATAAGTTTGCACTTAATGAATGCACTATTTATAATATTATTAACATAATTGGCAATTCCTTAGCTTAGATCATTATCCAGTGAGCTACCACTAGTCATGAAGCAGAGATAGGATATAGATTTTGATTTTGATTCATATAGCCCTGTGCAAAAGCTGCAGGAATTTCAACCATTATGAATGTCCAAGCCATCTCTACCTGTCTCTCCAGTATGTTGCAACACAACAGAAAGTTTATTTTACATGAGCAGTTTCTGTTCACAATTTTCTAATTGTGAGTATCCAATGGAGTTTCACCTTCCACCACCCCAGTGATTCACAGTGTTCCTGTCAGCTAAGTTAAACTCTGTTTTGTCTGGGTAAATTTTGCCCAAACAGATCACAATGTCTTTCTTCCCCATTCATAAAAGAAGTCTCCTTTGCTCCTCTCAGAGTGCTATTAATGCAGGTCTGCCCTTCTGCTCTCTTCACCACCCGGTCTGCTCTCTCTTCCTCACATGTATTGTAATCGCATCTCGCTCTTTGAAATTCAGAGAGCCCCATGGTCAAAGAAAGTATGGCTCTTCTCCACAAAATGCCTTCCCAATGTTTGTGGAAGGAGGTGCTTACTAGTGATTAAAACAATAGGGATACTGAGGAAGAGCGAGGTTTAAGATCAGCATTTGTTAGGGTTCAGACCTTGTGATCAGGTCTCTGGTGGGGACCACAGGGTATGGAACAGAGAGTAGTAGAAAGCTGTATCATATCAAAGGATATGAGCTTTTCATGAGCTGCTGTGTGAACTTGGGCAAGTTATTTAATACTTCTGAGCCTCAGTTTCTTCAACTGCTCAGTGAGAATTTCAGAAAAACTTACCTCCAAGATCATGTAAGTTCTAATATGTATTATTTAATGAATCACCAAAGAGCAAGTCCGTTTAATTTCTCTGAACAGCCCAAGGTCCATTAACAATTTGAGGAATTTAACCAGCGAGCAAGACCCTATCAAGTCAAATGCATTTTTGCAGAAGCCTAAGTGGTAAAAATGGAATGGTCCAAATTCACATTCAGATGTATCATCAAAAGGCATTCCCTCCATAGGACTGCTTTTCTCTCTCATCTATTTGTATTCACTAATACTCTCTCATTGTCCCCCAATTATTATTATTTTTTAACCAGAAACAGACACAACACATTAAAGATATAAAGCTGAATAGCACAAACATTAGTCAAAACAGACCTTTGAAATGGCACACAATAGTCCCCCGAGGTGGTTTGTTTTATCCCCTTTCAGAGCTGGGCTTTTCCCTCACCCCACCTTTCCTGTCTTAGTCAGGTTTCGTACCAACCAACTCCCCTCGGCTCCGACCAGGTAAGGTCGGCTGGAGGTGAAGTGATGGGAAAGGAAGGGTGCCGCCTAGCTACGTGGTGGGGCTCTCTCGTGGTATCATTTAGAGGTCATGGTTTTAACTCAGCAGATTTTCATAGGTTCCTTCATTAAAAATTAAGATTCAACTCATTACAAAACAGATTGGCAGGCTGCTGGAAATTGCTATAAATAATGTATCAGCTTGTCCATTCTGATTTCTTCCAAATACTATCTTGGTTATTTTTAGCACAAAAGAAATCATATCTAACTATTGAACTCAGTGGAAATGGGAGGAAAATGCCACCAAGTATTCCACTTAAGGGAAAACATGTTAATTATCTTCATATCTTATTATATTGATGAATGATGAGATAGTATACGGTTGAATTTAGTGGTGAGAGACATGTACCTGTACTTAACAGGAAAATGTCATTTGAATCAGGAGAAAGAAGACTATTGAAGTCCTGAGGCTGAGGAGAAGTTTTCCTACCTCAATGCTGTATTGCCTAAAATACGTGATCCCTAAATTACATGATTTAATTCAACCGACATGAAGTAAGAGTGTCTTAGGGAGTATAAAGTAAGTCAGTCAAGTTCTTCTCCAATGGACCTCCCAGTCTGGCAGAAATTGCTGAAGAAATTGGTTGTTTGAAATACAAATGGCATAGTCCCACAATGAGGATATAATCAATGTTATAAAGGTGAGTTCACAACAAAACCACTTAGCCCATACTGTAGCTCTTCTAGAATTCTGAGAGTTCTCTGGAGGCCGTACTATGAACAACTTTCGATATAAAAGGGGTTTCCTTGTTTCTCCTCAGGACAGAACGCTTTCTCTCGGGATTATTTCCCGGCACAAGCATGATGATGAAAGGACAGCAGTTGAAACTGGAGTTAAAGAGGAGGGAGAAAGATGAGCTGGCTTTGGGCCTGTGGGCATCCCTGGTGACCCTGATGGCCAAGGCGAATGAGTAAGGTCAGAACACAGCGAGGCGTTGGTCAGCGGGACTGCTCGTGTACGTGTCACCGTGGGTCCCCAGGCCGGGAAGAGGAGTTTGAGAGGGTTACATTAATGAAAACAAGAAGCATTTGTCTGGCTTAGAATAGTGGTGACTTCCCACAGAATAGTGGTGACTTCGCTTTTTCTCAAATTCAAGGTGTCTTTAGAGTACATCCCACGTGTGTTCTAGAATATAGATCCCTCGGCCACCACACGGGGTCTGCCCCATGGGGGATCAGAGATGACTGGACATGTCCCCGGACACCAGGTAAACTCCTGCCACCGTGGTCCTCTCTGCTCCTGATACTGGCCACAGGGATCCCAGGTCACACTTGGGAAATGATCAGTTCCTTCTGTAGCAAAACTTCTCATCCTTGCTTTAATTTGGCTGTTAGTGGTCTCTGAACTACAAAGGAAAAGACACTAAGCCTCCTCTTCCCTCCATTACACTCCGTTATGAGCTCAGAAAGCAGTTCTGACTTGCATTTCTTAGTGTTTTTCTGCAGTAATTCAGCTATCTTAAAGTGGTAGTGCTCATACCAGAGTACTAATACCAGGGTCTAAGCCAGAGAACGGTCTGGATAAGAGGCAGAATGATACAACGATGTGTTTGGGCCCAGTCTGTGAACTCCATTCCCTCGGCTAGTGAAGTTTCTTTCCACGATGTCCCTCTCTCTCCTCTTCTGAGAGATGGCCAGGGGCCTGTTCTGCCAACCTGCTAGACCCTGTCTGAATTTGCGGTGGCATCCTGCTGAAGTCCTTGTTCTAAGACCCCTTGTTAAAAACGGACTGGTGTCTATAAGTTAAGCACTTTGTTCATACAGATATTTCACATAAGAATAACAACTTTCAGAACATAAGTTGAGTTAGAAATGTTTTTTAACATACTAAACATACATATATAGTCAGTCAGTCATGTTGCAAATGCTCTGGCATACAATTCTATATGAAGGCATTCCAGTTTTTCTGTTCTTCCAACTCTTCCTCTCTAAGTCTTACCTGGAAAGGATAGAGTAGGTAATGTGGAGGACTGTTGGGAAAGATAAGTAGTGATTCTAGAATGTCATAAAGTGTGACAAGGAGATAGAAAGGGGTGCCAAGTTAAAACTGCCTTGGAGTCACACCACCTACAGCCAGTTGGCTCTAACAGTAACTCCGATGGTTGTGTATGTACAGTTGCTTTAGCATCCATCATAATCATAACTAATATTGCCACAGTGCTTATAGCGAATGAAATACTAACACATTCATTATCTCCCTTAATCCCCAGCAAAGTGATTTAGTGTTATTCCCAGTTGACAGATGAAAAATTGAGGCTTAGAAAGACTTGACGGTTTATCCCAGATTTTCTGAAATAGGAAGGAAAGCTGAGACCAAACCCAGGTTTTCTAAGTTTAAATCCCACTCCCATGTACTGCTTCCGTGTTCATTCCTGGACTTTCACTCCACAAGCCTTGTCAAGGGCCCGCTGCTTACTGCCAGGCACTGTTCTGGACCCTTAGGGGAGGGGTGCATAAAGATGAATACCCTTGGGGAATTATTTTTGAACTTACTGTTTGTGTTGAAGGATTTACAGATTCACAGGAAGTTGCAAAAAAAAAAAAATAGCTCAGGGAACTTTTGATCTAAAGGGAAAATAAAATTCATCCATCAC
The DNA here is from genome assembly GCA_004026885.1 of Lyroderma lyra. NCBI lineage: Eukaryota > Metazoa > Chordata > Mammalia > Chiroptera > Megadermatidae > Lyroderma > Lyroderma lyra. The sequence continues at coordinate 46,236 of PVJL010001273.1, read as the reverse complement.
TGTGATGGACCCATCAGTGTTTAAAATGCCATGCAGAATGTATTCTTGTTCTATGTTAAGTGAGGGACCCTGGGAGATTTGGGCAGGAATGATCACATTGGGGTAAGTGGGCAAGGTTTCCTGGAAGCAGCAGCATTTGGATTGACCTGGAAAAGGTCTATAGGCAGACAAGACACAAACGTGGGAAGGAAACGCATTCTAGAGACAGACGCTAACTTGGGCAAAGACGCAGAGATGGGCATGTACAGGACAGGTTTGGGGAAACAGCAAATGTCCAAGCGGGAGAAAAAGTTACACTTTTTAATAAGCTCAGGTGCCAAGCTCTCCTCTACGGTGTGTCTTGTTCAAAGGTCAACATAAATGGAGGAGATGGACTTAGCGCCTGTTCTTGAACATTCACAGGGCAGGCCGAGAACTGTCAGGGTTGAGGAAGCCACAGCTTTGTGCTTCTCTGGTACAGTAATCCAAAAGGACTTTTCTTTGTAGCCTGAAGAAGGTGTACTCAAAATTTTTCGAGGCAAAGTAATGCAGTGAGACCCAATTAACGCTTAGAAAACTAAGCCAAAACGGGGCTCCAGAGGGCTGGGTCTCTATTTCCTAATTCAAACAGATATATTTTCTACCTCTCCACTTATGTCAACCTTGTACCAAACGAATTTAAAGTTCTCACAATAATGCATACAATTCAGCAAGACAGTTTAAATTAAAAGTAAGAAAGTGAGGCACAGAATCAAGGATGCTGTGCGGATACTCCTATCCCTAATGCTCAGAATCCTTCCTAAAAGCAGGTACATTATGGGGGACATTTCTCTCTAGTCTCAGTGTCCATATTTTTGTTCTTTGGGGTGTTTTGCTTTCATGTATACACTGGAAGGTTTTTCCTTGGCTGCTAGCACTCACAGAGCCAAATTCATGCCTCTCCTGTTGGACATACATAAGATTTCAAGGTTTAAGTTTTGGGTATCAACCTCACTTCTGGCTCTATAGCCATGAAAAACATGCCCCATGCCGATCCATCTAAAGTTAAGAAATACAGAAATGATTCTAACTTACTTTTGAAGTTTTTTTCTTAAGAAAATTTGCAAGAGTGTTTTCAAGCAGGATAAATATAATTTCACTAAGAAAATAGAATTTGGGTATTTTCACGCTGAAAAGCTATACATGAGTCAGAAAATGGCAAATCCATTGTGTCCTTTTTTAAAAAGAATCAATCTTTTTGAATATTCTCCAACAATTCCCACCCACAACTCTACTCCACCCTGAATAGTCTTCAAATGAGCATTTAGAAAACAAGTGTTAATAATAAAACTTATCTTTTCAGGCACTTTTACACGTGCTACACCACTGTCAGGTTGACTGTCCTTAATAAAACATATTGAATATGTACACTACAAGGCAGGGGTTCCATTAAGGGCCAAAACAATGCCTTGCTCAGAGTAGGTGCTCAATGAGTATTGGTTAGTTGTATTTAATAGACATGTAATGACTATTATGGAGTCCCCAGAGAAAGAAATTTTGTATTGTAAACAAATTTCAAATATTTATTTATAATCACTCAATGTCATCCTCGCCTCTAATAAGGCTATATAACTGAACCTAGGTACGGAGCAAGTAGAAGCTTTCCTTTAATTCAGGTGCGTTATAGCTTGGCTAAGTTTCAGTTCTGCTGCCTGCTACTTGTTTGCCGTAACCATCGCCCTGTCTGTGGGCTCTTGGTAATAAAGTATTTATGGGTCTTCATCAGGGTAAAGAACACAGAGCCACAGATGCAGCTCTCCCGGTTGCTCCACCACCCTACCCATTTCAGGGTGTGGAGGAGAGCGAGCTGGGACCCACAAAAGGCTTTAGCCCCAGCAGCTTCCCTTCACCTGCTCAGCAGGTGGGCCCCAGGTGAGCGCCAGACTCCTGGGTTCAGCAGAGACACGCTGATCCTTTGTTTGATCACCAGTTGCTTTCTCTGCCTGTTTGTTTTTCTGGTTTGGTTTCCTGTCCTGTTCATTAGGTCGTTAGTTCTTCCTTGTTTGTTCTGTGTCTCTCGTGTGTTTCTGCAGGTTACCTCGCTCCTCAGCACCGGAAAGCTAATGCCCTTTGTTCCTCGTAATTTGCTTTATGGTGGTGGCGGTGAGCTGTTAGACACATGTCTACATGTTTGGTGTACAAGGGGGAAGGTTATAGACTCACCTGGTGAGCACGATGGCTTGTAGGAATGACCAAATCCTTGGTAAAGGGGCCATTCTCCCCTTCCTCCCTGCCCCTAAGTCCTCGAAGTGATCTCTAAAGAGAAAACTTGGGGATGGGAGGTTGACTCTCTCAAGTACCAGCTTGGTTATATTATGCTTTGTTTTTGTTTTTAATTTTTAATTGTTAATGTAACATTCTCTTTATCTGGTAAATATATCCCCGTGATGTTTAGAAAGTCGCACGTTACAACAAAGAGCAAAAACTGCTCCCTGAAAAACATTTCCTATAACCAACTGCGAAAGGAGGGAGAGAGATTTTTTGTGGTCCCACCTGACACAAATAGAATCATTTGTCTGTTGAGGACCATCATTTAATTTGTGATCAATTATAAAGTGTTGGGACAAAAGGAGAACGAGATGTTTTTTTGAGTTTCCCTGTCTGTTTGTGAGCTTCTGTTTAAATTTAATTTGAACAAACCCAGGCTGCTCAAATCAGAAAATGTGTCTCACAAAAGAATCCTGGGAATGAGTGACCCATCACTAATTTGGAATTTTTCAGTATTTGGAATCATTCTGATGCACTAAACTGGGATGTGTTTTGTATAATCTTAAAAAATAAAAAAGCAAATTCATAATTTTGAACATAAAATGTGGCTATCAGAGTGCGTAGGTAAAACTGCTTTCAAATCACATGAATAATATCCCAAACCTCATGAGTCATAGGAAAATCACCCGAGAAAAGTCTCTGATCCTAGAGATGCTAATGCAGTAGGTCTGGGGTGGGAACAGGAGGGCTCGATATTTTAAAAATGCCTCTCAGATGATTCTCACTGAGACAAAGTTTGGAAACTCTGCTCTGGAAGCCTTGACTGATAATTTCTATAAAAATTACAAACCAGGAGCCTTTGTTGAGAAAACCAACCTCCCTTTACCCCAACTTTTACTCATTAGGAAAAATCGAGGACCTTATTATACTTATTGATTATACCTGGAAGTAACAATTCAATCCCCACAGCAAGCATTTCTTTCAGCACCTCAGTGTGTAAAAGATTGTCCTAGGCATTGACAATTAATAAATATGTCAGATATAGTTCTCGTCCTTGAAGAGGTAATACTCTAATGATAAAATTGCAATTATTAATTCAGTAATTCTGAAGAATTTTCCATGAAATTTTACTGACTTATCAATTCACTAAGTCAATACACTGAGGATTTCTATTCAATGCCAGGCACTGGGCTAGGTGCTAGCATTGCGTGTAAATTGAAACATCTCTCTGTCCTCTTAGAGCAAGTGTGGAAAAAGTCAAATAAGGTGACAAGTGACAGTACATGCTTCACCTGCTATGATAGAGGCAAGTCCACAGTGCTAGGAAGACACTGAGACAGTGTCCCTGACCTCGTCAAAAAAGGGGTGTGTGTGTTGGGGTATCTGGGGGGCTACTCAGGGCCTCATGGATAAATTGAAATTACTGAGGTAAGACAGGCACAGAAGAGTGTTTCTAGCAATAGATCTGAAATGAGCAAAGGCATGGAAGTAGTAAGAGATCCATGCATTGGGTGGTGTCAAGTGGTTGAATAAAACTGGAGCCACAGTATTCCTGCTGCTTAGGAATACTGACATATACCCACATTCTAGTGTTCAGATATTATCCTACTGGGGAGGGTCCCCAAACCAACCAAACTTCATTTCATCAAAACAAGTTATCTGTGCACTTATCTGCCAGATTTAACTGCACGTTGAAATTCTGTTGTAAAGCTATTGTTTTGAATAAGAAGGCAGAGCTAATATATAATCAGATAAATTCAGGAGTGAGAGGGAGACGAGTGTGTGCAAGTCACGTACTTACACATCTGCAGAATTCAAATCATTTTACGATTTGTGTGATTTAAAGGTACTACCACAAGTAAGTTTTCCCCATACTCATCAATAATATTATGAAATTATGTTTCTTCACTTGCCTGTTAGTTACGGCAAGCAAGGTTTGGTTTTTTTTTTTTGTATTTAATAACTCCTGTGTAAACTTGCTTTACTAATAAAACCAGTATCATTTTAGTTTCATCCATGTCCACTGTTTATCAGTTTTTTTCCCCTTTAAATCATCCCTGATCTTAGTTGGATCAAAAGAAAATAAATAAATGTTTGGGTTGTAAATGACTCTAATGCACCTTAATCCATAGTCCAAAAGACTGCAAAAGAATATAATTTTAATATAACTATTTCACAACATATTGACATAATACAATATTTTTGTATTAGGAGAAAAGTGTTTATGAATCAATTTTGTTAACATATTAAGGGTTTGAAAATTTAAGTTTGTAATTATTAATCATAATTTGTAGCTATAAAATGGATCCAGGCAGATCTGTCCAGAGTTCTCATTAGCTATCCATAATATACTATAAATCACCCTTCAGAAATTAAAGTCAGATAGTCGGGTCCCTCCCAGAAAGCTGCATCAGGGAAGCTACTAGAAAAAGGGTGTCCTTTTATTTCAGTGTCAATCAATCTCTGTTGCAGACACCATCATTATACAAAGCAGACAGAATTCCTGCTGCAATAAATACTGCAAAAAATAGCAGTAACATATCACTTTGGTTTTTATTTAATCACGTCAATAAAACATTTATTAAAATACTGCAATCAAAAAACAAGATCAACAAATTTTTATGGAGCCCAGTAACTGTTAAGGGTCTTACCATTTAGCGTCTACCTAGCACTGCAATCAATGCATTGGAAAGTTTAGAAGACACGTAAGATGTAGCCCTGCTTTTTCAATGCAAATAATCTGGTGCCAAGGATCAAACCCCCACACATGGAACTATTATTGAGAAAAATAAGCTGTGTTGCTTTGGTGTGCTCTGGAATGGACTATTGTTGTTGCTGAGTTGTAGAAAGTAAGATTAGAAACATAGGATGTGGAGCTGGATTCTAGACTATCTTCAAACTTACAAAGAGGTGCTATTAGCAGTAGGGAGTCACTGTGGGTTCCTGAGTAGGAACTGACACAGTGAAATGGCACTTTTGGAAGATTTTTAGGTCTAAGTATTTCCTCCCACCTCTCACTCGTTTGGGAGCTAAGTAATAGTATAAATTACTTACCTCAAAAGTTGTCATCTGATCTAACTAATGGACTGTGAAATGTAAAACACAGTCCCTGCTCCCTGACATCAAGTAGTGCAGGATTTTAAACCTTAGACTCATTTACAGATGGTGAAGCCAATGGCTCATAGGACTGAAGTCTAAATGAAAAGGTCTGAGATGATTTTAGACCTCAGACAGATAAACTTTAATCTACTGAAGACGGCTGCAATTAGTAATAGTAGCCAAAAACAAGAAACCTACTTGTTTCTGTAATCAACTTGTCCTTTTAAAAAGGTTAATAAGTATATAAATGTGTGCCAACCCTCCCTAACGCTCATTACCTTGGCAGGCATCACTAAATGATCAGAGTTTTTTCTTGCTGTGTCCTGATAGGCCTTGCAAGACTTCTCAAAAGCTCCATAGGAAGCTAATACCAGTTGGTTGCAATTGGCTCTGGATATAAAAACTGTTTGTTACTCTACATTAGCAGGTAACTCTGCCTAAGATAATGTTAATGAATTCACCCAATTAGCTGTGTCCACTTACTACAACAATATTTTAAAAGCCACAATATCTTTATATCCTTTAGCACTAGAAGAAAGAGTTGGGTGGTTCTTAAAATCCTCTCATATTTAGAAGACACTTAATATATTGAAGGAGTGATTTGTGACACTTGTATAGTTCATAACTTAAGTAAACAAGCACAAGAGATACAAAGCAACTCACTAGAGAACTCTAGAATGGAGTCTGAGTGACAAGGGGACCACAGCCAAGACCCATCTTCTTCTGTCCTTTAATTTCCTCCCTGGAAATTAAAGAACCATCAAATGCCTCCACGACTAACAGAATGTTCAGTGCTGAAGATGATGACAACAGTCCAGAATTACTGAGTGTTTACCACATGCTAAATACTCACCTAAAAGGTTTCCCAACATTATCTCCCGTATTCTTCACTATGGCCCTATGCATAGCTATTATATCCCATTTTACAAACCAGGAAATTGAGAATCAGAGACATTAAGTAACTCTTCCAGGAATCACACGACTATTCAGTGTTGGAACCATGATTTTGAGTGAAGTCTGTCTGATTCTACTACCAGTGCTGTCCAGGGATTTTCTGTGAAGATGGCAGTGTTCTATATCTGTGTTATCCAATATAATAGCACTAGCCACTTGTGACGCTTAAGCACTTGAATCTTACTGAATAACTAAATTTTAATTTCATTTATTGTATTTATTGCATTATTTTTAAGATTTTTATTAAAATAGAGCTAATGTAATAATATTATATTAATTTCAGGTGTGCACCACAGTTATTCAGCATTTGTACACCTAGAGACGTGATGGCGTGGTAAGTCCGGGGACCACCTGACGCTACAGCACACTGTCACAGTGTTCTCGACTACATTCTCTGTGCTGTACATTACATCCCCAAGACTTAACTGTTTTATACCTGGAGATTTGGACCTCTTACTCCTCTACACCTTCCCCTTCCCTTTTTAATTTTTCAATTACACTAGATATTCAATATTATTTTATATTAATTTCAGGTGTACAGCATGGTGGTTAGACATTTATGTAATTTCAGCAGTGATCCCTCTGACTAGGCTCGCACCCACCAGCACTGTACTTAGTTACTCCCATGTTACTGCCTACCTTCCCTCTGCTTTGCTTTACACCCTCATGCCAGTTCTGATGGGACTGCCATTTCAGCCTCCCAGAACCACTTACGCATCCCTTGGTGAAGCATTCTGGAATCAGCGTTGTTAAATTGTAACTACAGTGGCAAAGAGTAGAGCTTTCTTACACGGATTCAAGTTCCAGCTCCTTTACGTACTGTTTGGTCTCGGGCAGGTTCTTTATTGTTTCTGAGCCTCAGTTTTATCATCAGGTCTTTGGCAGAGGGGCAGCAACTCAAGAGGCACCAGAGCCAACAGGGAAAGACCAAGTTGTGTGGGGTGAGTGTAGAGGGAACACTGTCCCTGTGTACAGCCTGCCTCACATGTAGCCTCTTAATTTTATTTAATTTAAATTTAACTATAACTAGCCATATGTGCTCAGCGGCTAATGTATTGGATATCACAGTACTAGACTATGAACTCCACGCGGGCAGATACCACGTATGTTTTACTGACGACTGTATCCTCAAGATTTAGCACAGTAACCTAGTATAAGTTAGATACACAATAATATTTTTTAAATGAACAAATAAGTTTAAAATACTTGCATATAATTCATGTAAAAATTGTGTCCCAAAAGTACCAACTCATTAGAAAACTCACTCAGTTCTTCGTGCTTTGAGGCTCACCTTCATCACCAAGGTAATATAGAATAATACTAAAGATAATCTTATTTACCTATCTCAGTATATAAGGAAAAATTAATCAAAATAATCAATTTTGTGAAGAAAAGTTTTACTTTTATAGCATTGGTCAGCCAGAGGACAAAACATTATTCTTTCTTTCATCTTTCTCAGCAGGAGAAAGTGAATTTTTACTTGATATAAAGAAGCCAAGTACAATTAGAAGTTACTTGACCTGTTTTCAAAAATATAGAAGACAACCACCCCTTTTACTAAATGTTTTTAAATACAGCAATATTCATCACTGGATCCAAAAGGAAATTAAGATGAAGTTTAAGTGTATGTGGATAATTCCAAAAGCATCCCTTAAAAAGAGAAAAATGTAATGCATAATTTTTTGTCTGCATGATGCCAAAGAGCTAGACTTATTCCACCCACAAATATATATTACATATATCATTTTATAGATAGCTTTAATAAAAGAATTTTACATTTTACTAAGATAAAATAAGGTTCATATGAACGTGAGATGTTATTAAGATGGCACCTATTGAGAGCTATTTTTGTTCAAGACATTTTATGAAGGTATTGTAAAAAACTTTACCAAATCTTCCACAAGCAAAAAGACAGTATCCTGATACCTTTATCTTTGAGTAATTATCTATAAAATAGATAGATTTCCATACTTCAATGGGCATAAAAACCACCCAGGAATCTTGCTAAACATACAAACTCCCATTTGTCACTCACAGAGATTGTGATTCAGAAGGTCTTGGGAAGAACCCAGCAATCTGCACATAAGCAACCCTTATAATTTTGATCCATGAACTATATATACTTTGAGAAATACTGTAAATACTTCTAAGATAACTCTTTTAGGACAGTGAGGAAAACATTTACTTGATGGAAGCTCTGGTTTCCTTTCTCAAGAACCATGCAGAATGGATATGGTGGGTTCAGGGCATACATCGTCAACTGGCTTCCACATCTGTCCCATCACACTTCTCCCCACTAAAACCATTCTGCAGTTTGAGGGTCACTGATCCCTTTCCCCAATTCCTGACGTGAGCACTGAATTGCTAATCAGTTTGAGCTCATTCCCATCACAAACATACTCTAGGCAAGTCATATTAGAGTGAAATCCAGGACTTTGGTTTGGTTGGGTGAAAGGCAATCAACCTGTCTCTTTCTTTGGACACAAAGGGGCTCAAATGTCCATGTAGGGTGCTGGAAGGAGAAATGACTCTGGGTGGTGAGCACACAGTGCAATAGACAGATGGTGTATTATAGAATTGTACACTTGAAACCTATATAATTTTACTGACCAATGTCACCCCAATAAATTTCATAAAAATAAACTGATACAGACTGTTTTAGATTTATACACCAATTTTTCTTTCTTGGCTTTGCTTTCTGTGTCTCCAAGATGTTCTGATTCCTTTTGCAGCACTGATGTAAGCATTATGTAAGGGCCTAGCTAGATGTCTAAGTTCTCACTGCTCATCACCCCGCACTGTGCAATTGCTGCTAATGCCTGTGCTATTCCTCCTCTTCCCCTGTCACTTTCTCTTCTCACCAGAACTGAGCCATCAGATACACAAGTACCTATGCCTCCTGTCAAAAGAGAGCTATTAAAGACCCTTTGACTGATTTAATGAAGTCCCCATCTTTATAAGAAACTGCCTTCCCAAAGGCTTGATGAATGCATTAGCTCCCTCTCAAAACCCTCTGTGCACTTTTATTCTGGCTGCTCTAGGACTTCAGGTACATTTCAAAAGCATTTAGATACCCTTCACCCTTTGGTTCTTTCATGCAGTATCTTTTCATATTTTGTCTCATCACAGTAGAAAGAGATGAAGATGCAGAGGAGACCACGGTGGATGTCTAATAGAAGTCAGACGGCCCCTTGCAGGGGCCTCAGGCAGTTGAATAGATGAGCCCACCAAAGAAAAACCCTGGCTGCCAATCCATCTGTGCAAGAAGTAGCGATGGTAGGGTTCTCTGCTCTGAAGACAGAAAGCAGAAAAATCCACCTGCTTTTTTTTCTTTCACTTAAGATGAGAGCATATGCAATTTTCAAATCAATAGTAGAAATGGAATCCAGAAAGTTTGCAAGGCAGCAAGAAAAAAAATTAAATAGAAATTCAAACAAATTTCTTTATTCACAGCTTTGGGAATATAGATGGCAGAACCTTCGCTCTAATTACTTCATGGGTCAAAGACAGATGGAAACAATTAAGGACTACAGAATATTTTCATTAATCTCTTGTTTCCAAAGGAAAGACCAAAGAATTCAAGTGTTCATCTAGAGCAATGTTATCATCAAACTTATTTGTTTCTATTTATTTAGTTGTTGCTGTCTGCTTTATCACTTATATAATGTTAACATTCTTTTAAAATGGGCAGATGGACCTCATTCAAGTTCTGACAGTGACTCTTTGTTATTGGTACAAATGGCTTCAGAGGTATTTAATTACCATTAGTAGTCATCTGTTTGCTCCTTGCTGGTGACATTTGGAATAGTAAGCAGGTAGAATTCTTTGTGTCTAGTGAGTTCATAGAAAGTTAAACCTACTTTTGACAACAGACTCAAACTTAGCTACCATTAACCCCTCTTCAGTTACTGGATGATGTGTTTGAACAGTATGAATGATTAATGAAGGCTAAATAGTCCAGTTTCTATCTTAAAACCTTTTTGTTAACTGCCAGATAGCTGAGTGACTGGCAAGGTGAGTTCAGCTCAAATATTCATGCAATCAGTTGCTTGTACTCTAAAACAAACAAACAAACAAATAAAACATTAACTTGTCAACTAGTTATTTTCAAGAGATGTAAAAAATTAGAAACTCTGATCTTTATGCTTTACCTTTCCATAGAGCAATACCAGGAACCGCTGAATTTCTGCCAGAGTGGCATCAGAAAGCAAACTCTGCTTGTATGTCTAAGAGCATGATCGTTTCCTCTCAAGGAAGCCAAGATAAAACGTTGTCAACTGGTAGCAACCCATTACAAAGCTCCTAAAAGCAACCTGTGAATTTTCTTGCAGCAAATTCTAGGACTGTTCTTAGCAAAAGGACAACATATCATCTGTTAAGTTGAGAAAACCACTTATGTCTGGCAGCTTGTCAGAGACAGGTAGATGTGTAAAGACGCTCAGGGCATGGGCTGGTTGATCTATAAGAGGCATCCCTGCAGCTATGTCCTCTGGAGATGTTCTTTGCAAAAGAGATTATGGAAAAGGCCAGGCAAAGCTGGAAGCTAAAAGGAGGCAGGGATTACAAATGCACACAGAGGACCAAAAAGGTGAAGACAACCGCTGACTCCAAGAAAGGGAAGCACACAGGACAAAGAAGGGTTTGGAAGGAGATGGCACAGTCTGTGAACATACTTAAAACATATCTTTATATACGTTTTCAGTGATTTCTTTGGCTATGTCTTAAATTTCATCTTCTTCAACTTTATAGCATGTAGGGCAGGCCTGGGCAGACTCTTTGCAGGACAAGGGCTACTTGTCCAAGTGTCACAGTCCACTAGGTATCTATTTTGCTATGTAAGTGGTCACCCCAAAATTGCTTGGTAGCCCACCAGTGTACTACGATTGACATCTTGCCCAGCCCTGCTTTAGGGCATCATTTATGACATACCTGATCACCCAAACAGCCCAGAACTTGAGATCCATAGTAAGTGACACAAACACACCTATCCAATGACCTTTGCTAAAACCAACCAACCAACAGCACCCTGTTATTTCTTATTTGATGTTCTATTTGGCATATATCCCTAACAGTTTAGAAACTGTTTCCAAATGAATTATTTTATATTATTCTATTCACTTATTTCATAATGTGTTTATTCATCATTTTCATAAATTATATATTGATACGGCCCAGACATTTCCTTCCAAAGAGAAGAAAGTGAAGTGAGAGCAGAATTAATGTTTTCTAAAGAGAATTCACAGGTCCACTTCATCCAGTTATTGATTCAATGACCATTTCATTGGGCACTTATTATGTGCCAGACAATGTGCTAGGTACTAGGAATACAGAAACATTGAATATCCAGCCTTTGCCCACAAGGATCTAGCTGTCTATTTGGAGAGACATACAAGTCAAGGTAACAGCAATACAGAAGGGGCTGCGGGAGGGAGAGAAGGGCTTTTTAAAAGCCATCCTGGAATGGGAACTGTGGTTTTTAGAGAAGGCTTCCTAGAGAAAGCAATATAAAAATGGGTTGTGCAGTGTGACTCAGCCCTAGATTTCAGGGACTCACTGGGCTGCATTCATTTACTAGGAGACAGCCTTACCTGGAGGACCTGGAGGACCCTGATCTACAGCTGACACAGGGTTGAGTTGTCAGAGGAAACCAGGACCCACAGTGACACCCAGGGCCCAAGGAAACCCTGTTCTGATGTCAGATTACTTTTAAATACCAAGTGTGATACAAGGGAAACTAGCAACAACTATATGAGCAGGATAAACAAAATGCAAACAAGAAAGTTAGGAAGGGAGAGAAGGAAAGACAAAGAGAAGGAAAGACAAAGAGAATCAAGTAAAAAAAAATCAGTCTGGAAGGAGTGAAGTGAAGGGGAAAACTACCCCACCCGGATGATCTAAAGCATCAATCTTGAGCAAAGCTCATAGATGTTAATAATGCTTGACACAGCTCAGGGCACGCAGACAGTGTCCAGGAACAGCACATTGTAAATGTGTGGTCGGTTAGAAAGAGGATTTTGCAGAACCAGCAAATCATATAAATTCTGATGAAGGCCTGATTAGCCTTCAGTGTGGGAATCTTCCCCTGAGCGGAAGTGTGGCCGACTGGGGCAGCTCACAAGGTAAGCTGGAGGGAAGGAATTCCCTGGGGCCAAGCTTCTTAAACCTGACAGCCACTAACAGGATGCGGAAGCAGGGGGGAAAGGAACAAGATGGGCTGAGTCTGCAAAGTGCCCGGGAGGGGACGTGGGCCACCCAGAAAGTAAAAAGGCACGCCCGTCTCAGCACACTGATGACCTGTAATTGGACAATTTCGCTCTTGGCACAGGCCTATGTCTCAATGGTTTCTCTATCAGAGGCTTCAGCATTAGCTCTTACCATAACTAAGCATCTCACCAGAAAGAAGAAACCTCTTGAAAGTCAAAGGGGGCTTACTTACATTTAGAAGCAAAACTTTATTCAATACTATTAATATTAGTTTCAGTTTGGGCCTCGATTGTGCAAAGGAAAAATCTCTGGCAGGAGCAAATGAGTGGGGAATGACTAGAATGGGCCAGTGCTCAGAAATCCTACAAGTGAGGCAGGGGTGAGCTTTAGGAATAGAAGAGTCCCCTGGGAAGGCGGGTCACAAGGGGTGATCCTGAGCTGGGTCTGACGCCCAGCTATGCATCTCCAGTGACTGCTCACTGCCTGGATAAATGGAGTCAGCAACCTTGCATTCAACTCCTCTTCCCACCTCACTGGCTGTAAAACTTTCAGAAAAGTATTTGTCCTTTCCTAAGTTTCAATTTTCACATCTGCAAAATGGGCAAAGGAAGAAATTATTTACCCCACGCAGTTGTGAGAACTAACTGAGATAAGTGTCTGGGCAGTGAGTATTGTGTAAGTGTTTGGAAAGAAGGCTCACGATACCTGCAAACCTTAGAACCCTCCTGCAACATTGGTTCTGTGACCACCGACAAACAAATGAGGAAACTGACAGAGAGAGGGTCAGGGTAATTACCGACGGTCACAGGGCTATGCAATGGCAGAGTAAGGGTTTGCACCCACATGAAATGGCTCTGTTGCCTTTATTCTTTTCCATTAATTCCACACTGCACTCACTGTATATTTTTTTTTCCAGTTGATCCTCTTTGTTTATTTATACATGTGTTTATATTTATATATACTGTTATTTCCCAGAAATTCTGCTTTGGTGTACAACTACAAGTATCTATAATGGGAGACAATTCTAACATTTCTCATTTTCTTCTGTGAACATGCCCAGAGTGCCTCCATAACAGTGCCCAGGAGTATGTACCCGCCTTACTTAAAAGAGCTGCAAAAACCTGGATCAGGGACCCACAAAATTGGTTTTCAAGGAACCAATGCTAAATAACAGTAATTTTATTTATTCTACAAACTGGACAATGCACACAGACCATGGAATGTGTAGACAGGAAGAGATAGCATGACATGTTTCCAGCTTGGCCAACGTTTACTCTTTTCCACAAAGTTGGAGCCATTCCAAAAGGCTCTACCTTCTGTGAGGAGAAAGAAAGGCCCAAAGAGGATGCATTCATCGTAACCTCCCCAAAACAAAGGGCTCCCTATGCCTTAGGAAAGGTGTCAGCAGAGGTGAAACGCGCAATTGGTGTTAAGCCTTTGGCCTAGCACAGTCACTGTAAACACTTTCATCACTCTCCTGTTCAACTGTCCTTTGCTGTTTTCTTTTAAGACACTTGTTTCCTCACGTGCCTTGGACCACTGCAGCTTGCCTATAAACCCTCTCAGGCAGCAGAGTTTTGTTTTGTTTCTAATTCAGTCTCGGTTTTGCTGAAAGGACACGAAAGTTGCATCTGAGGAGATGTTTCGGGCTGCAAAGTTAAAAGTAGCTTAAGCAAAACAGAGAATGTATGATTTCAGATAACCAGAAGGCTGAGGCTAGGGCAGTCCTAGGCCAGTGAGTTCAGCAATTCAAATGCACCATCATAGACCCAGGGACTTTCCATCTTTCCTTTCTCTTCATGTCAGCAGGTCACTTACACCTCTCTTGATTACAGGTGGCAACAGTATCCAAAGGCCAAAGAGTATCTCTCTTTTGTGGGCCTATTTTTAAAAACAAGAAGAATCTTCCCAGCAGCTTCCAGAACAGACTGCCCTTCATGTTTTGTTGGCCACGTCTGGGTCACTGCCACCCCTAAATCCATCATTGGGAAGAGGTTTCTGGACTAGCCAAGATTAACTGCCTGGGGCTGGTAAGAAGGCCAGATGCCACTGGAACACAAAGCTACTCAATACCTGTGTCCTGTGAACAAAGAAGGGTGGCAATAGTTGTTGACTAGGACACCAACAATGTCTGTCAGGATATTTGAGGTCATACAGATCTGGGTTTGAGTCCAGGCTCACCACTTACAAACGTAGACAATTTTATCTCTTGAAATCTTAGTATCCTCGTTTGGAAAATAGGGTTAAAAATTTCTATTGTAAAACTGATTCGTGAAGATTAAACAAGGTCATGGTTGTGAAAGGTACAGCACAGTGCATGGCCCATAACAGTTACTTAATTCCTGTGGCTTTCTCCTGTTTTCGTTTTTCCTCCCTTTTGGGAAGCTTTCAGTGCAACTGTTTCCATTAGAATGAGAAGACTTTCTCTTGTCTCCTCATTGTCTGAATGGTCTGTCACTCATTCCCATGCCTCTTCTTGGATTTCTGGTTTCACATCACTATTACTAATACTTCTAAGAATGTGATTATTACTTGCTATAAATGTTCCTACTGGAGTAATTGATACATGTATAGCATAAAATGATACTCACCCAAGTTCATATTTGTTGTCGTATTTGTCCCTGATAATGTGGTCAATTGGGAGTGCTTCAATTAAAGGTAATAAACCAAATCATTTTCTTGTAATTTGTTATGTTTAATAAGTAAGAGCCTTCCATGCACTTTGTCCAGTGAATATATCCACACATTAATCTTGATCAACTGCTAGCAAGCATTTAATGAGGCCTTTGTTGGCATGGATTAAGATGCTCTTTTGCTGTATTTACCATTTGTAGAGAAACTTAAAAAGGAAAATTTATATATTTTGTGACTAGATAAGTTTTCCTGCTGCCCTGAGAAAGAGATAAGTGTTCTGTTTGCATAAGAGAATACAAAAAGGGCTAATGAGGATGCTTCGGTTTAGATTATAATTAAAAGACACATTTATGTTTTAAAATAAAAGATAATCTCTAATATGTATGGGTTGTAACTCTCTTAGGTAAATGCTACAGAAAATATTTATTCTGCATGACATAGAGCTGATGGTATTTTTTAAAAACTTTCCTTACTATTTCTAAACAGTATTTTTGATATTCAAACAGAATATTCATTAGTTCTTAATCAGTCAATCATTTATTGAGCACCTACTATATGCCAAACCATACTATGAAGTGGAGGACACAAAAGTCAAGGAAGTCCTGGTCCTAACTCTCAGGTATAATAGTCTACTTAGAGAGAAAAGACACATGCAGGACAGCAATGCGGAGTGGAAAGAGAACTGGAATGGGTTCTGGAACTGTCACAGCTAGCTGGTGGCCTTGGGCAAACTACTTACTTTCTATGGGCCTCCATTTCCCTCCTTTGTAAAATGAATGATTTGAACCAGAGAATGCCTAACAGTAATCTTAAAATTCTGTGGTTCTCAAAGTGGTACAAAAATCACTAATAACTAGAAGAGTCAGCAAAGGTTTGCCAACATGTGTTCAACCTAAGGTGGTTTTAAAGATGGAGAAGGTGGGACTGTGTGGAGGGAATCTGAGAGAGGGAGGAGAACACATTCAGGGCAGCAGGAATTAGAAGGAACAAGCAGTGATTCTGGGGTCATGAGTGTCATCCTAGCTGGAGTACAGGAACATGGTGGCCAATCTCCATAAAAAATCCAAACAGACGATAAGTGTGGAGCCAACTACAAGGCAGAGCAAGTTAGCCTTCATATAGCTGGTACACAGGAGGCGTCACCCTCTTGTCTCCTTTTTTATTTCCATCCATTTTCTCTCCTGCCTCTTCTCGCTCTCCTACCTCTTTTTTCTACTTCTTCTTTCTTATCTTGATATTTTTCCTGCTCCTCCCCTTGTCTCCTTCTCTGTGTTTTCTTCTTTCTATTATAATGGTGTTTATAGTTTACAAAGCACTTTTCCCTATATAGTGCTTTTTAGTAAGAAAATAATACATACCATTCTTAGACTTCTCATAATTCACATTCTTGAGGTAAAGAACCTGCGTTTGAGTTCCCGATTATGCCGTTTACCTTCTGTCTGGCCTTAGACAAGTCCTACTCCCTGTACTTTAATGTTCTTTCATGCAAAATGAGAATGATACCTCATCCTAGAATTGTAAGAATTAAAGGTATAACTAAAGCACTTACATCAGTACAGGGCACTTGGTAGATTCTAGGGGTGCATTAACTATTATTCGGAAAAGACCTATTAAGTCATTTTCTGTTCTGCCTATATGGGTCAAAATATGCATGTTTTTCTAAAATTTTGTACCCAACAACCACAGTTTGTGACCTAGTGACGTTTACTTGAGCAAGTTGGAGCACCATCTGAGTTAATCATTTAAATGTGCTAACCAAAAATTTGAGGGCATTTTAAGTCTTCTGAGTGAGACCATGGGCTGAAGTTACAGGTACCTTAAACAGTTCCACGTTCTCTGCCCCAGAAATCTCTGATGGCACTGTGGCCGCCCCCCTGCTCCCTGTCACAGGTCTGACCTTCCCTACTGCCATTTACATTTTGGGGATCGTTCTCCCTCTGTATGAACTCTTGCAACCTCTGAAATTAAATGAATAATTATCAAGATACAATTGTCACAGTTTGTAAAAGATGTTGTAAAAGATTTTTTTCCTTCATCTTTGAACCTGTTTTCACCAGTTGTCTTCAATTTGTAGCTGTGAACGTGAAGAAGAAAATGTCAGTTATTCCTCAAAGAACAGAAAAGAAGACACTTAGAATCAAGAAGTCTGACATGTGGTAAGCAAACACTCCTCTTTTTTCAAAAGGTGGTGGGAGTATGCCATGGCATCCTTTTCTGGGTACTAACTTGAAGACTTGACCTAGTGCTATTCCCACACATTGCCTCAGTGAGAGCCCCTGGCACGCGTCAATGAAAAAACTACTAGTGCTGGAAGTCTGCAGTGACACAGCAAGGCTGCTCGACCACGCAAAAGTATTGTGGTCTTAGTAGTGACCTCCTTCCTTCAATATCCTGGGCACATTCTAGACCTCGAATTGCCAAAGCAATACTACTTAAAAAGAATAAGGCTGGTGGCATTACACTCCCTGACTTCTATTTATATTACAAAGCATCAATAGTCAAAACAGCTTGGTATTGGCAGAAAAACAGAAACATAGACCAATGGAACAGAACTGAAAACCTAGAAATAAATCCACAAATTTATGGACAAATAATTTTTGATAAAGGAGCAAAGAATATGCAGTGGGGAAAAGACAGCCTCTTTAGTAGGTGGTACTGGGAAAGCTGGAAAAACATATGCAAAAGAATGAACCTGAGCTGTGAACTCTCACCACATACAAAAATTAACTCGAACTGGATTAAAGACCTCCATATAAGACCTGAAACAATAAGCTGTGTAGAAGAAAACACAGGTACTAAACCTAGAGACCTAGGGCCCAAGGAAGACTTCGTGAACAAAGGCAAGGGAAGTAAAAGCAAAAATAAATGAATGGGATTGTATCAAACTAAAAAGCTCTGCACAGCGAAAGAAACCATCAACAAGGCAAAGAGACAGCCAACTGAATGGGAGAAAATATTTGCAAACAACGTATCAGATAAGGGTCTAATATCTAAAATATATAAAGAACTAATAAGACTTAACAACAAAGAAACAAACAACCCAATTGAAAAGTGGGCAGAAGAACTAAACAGACACTTCTCCCACGAAGAAATACAAATGGCCAGAAGACATTTGAAAAAATGCTCATCCTCATTAGCTATCAGGGAAAAGCAAATCAAAACCACAATGAGATACCACCTCACACCTGTTAGAATGACTGTTATCAACAAGACAAGGAATAACAAGTGCTGGAGAGGATGTGGAGAAAAAGGAACCCTCACACACTGCTGATGGGAGTGCAAACTGGTACAACTGGAAAACAGTATGTAAGTTCCTCAAAAAATTAAGAATAGAATTAACATATGACCCAGAAATCCCTCTTTTGGGTATCTACCTCCAAAAATCTGAAAATATTTATCTATAAAGATACATGTACCCTTATGTTCACTGCAGCATTAGTCATGGTGTGCAGGACACGGAAACAACTGTGTCCTTCGATAGATGATTGGATAAAGAAGACAAGTACCTACACAGGGTGCCAAAAAAATGTATACACATGTTATGCCAGGAAAAAAAAACTGTATTAAAATTGTAATACTCAATATATACCAGTAACAAAAAATGAATACAAATCATGTTTGACTTCTGCAATTACAAGAGGTGCTCAAAGAGGTTACCATCAGTGTCCAGATATTTCTGATTATGGCAAACTACTGCTTGAGCAATGGTGACCAAAGTGTCCACTTGTATCACTGCTCATGCTGTTTCAATTTCTTCCTGAAGTATTAGCAGTATAGCTGGTTTTCTCTGGTACCCCACGTCCTTCAAGGTCCTCTGTAGGTAGAAGTCAAGGGGTGTAAAGTCATGAGAACAGGGAGGGAATTCAAACAATGTTCTCAAATTTCAAATACCACTTCCAAATGGTCTTGTACTCCTAGAACGATAACCATGCTTCCATTTTCTTTGACTGTCCTGCCTGTCACATGGTGACACTAGCATTCATTTGATTAATGCTATCTTTTGAGTGAATGTCAGACTACACATTATTACTGTAATTCAATTTAACTTCAAAAAGTAATACATAGACAACATCTCTTAAAATGTGCATACATTTTTGGTACCCCCAGTTTGTACAAGAAAATATTACTTAGCCATAAGAAAAGGTGAAATATTTCCATTTGTAATAACATGGATGGGTCTTGAAATTGTTGAGTGAAATAAGGCAGAAAAGGTTAAAAAAAAAAACATATAATTTCACCCATATGTGTGATATAAAACTGAAAGCAACAAATGAACAAGACCAACAAACAAGCAAAACCTCTCAGACACAGACAACAGTTCAGTGGTTACCAGAGGGTAAGGGGGTCAAATACATGGTGATGGAAGAAGTGACTCTGTGTGGTGAGCACACAGTCCAACACACAGACGATGGATTACAGAGCTGTGCACCTAATTTCTCACTCACTCATTTATTCAAAAATATAAAAGGTGCCTAAAAAAGAGCTGATCATGTCCTCCTTTGCCTAAAACAAAACAACATGTAAATGCATATACAAAATTTTTCATCTTCTGCTGTCTTTAGAATTACCCAAAGTTCTAAGCCTGACATATGGAGTCCTCCCAATTCCACCATAACCACCTCTGCAGCCTCGTATCTTGCCACCTGTAAGACACTCACCTTCTGTCACAGTGATCATCTCTACCCTGGTCCCCAGAAGTACCAGGCACTTTCAGGTCATTACATGCTTGTTCACACATTCCAGCTTCTTCTGCAAATCATTCTTTGCCTACACTCATGTGCTTATTTACTGCCTAACTTTCTCTGACTTCCTAGGGACCTCTGTGAGCATGTACTCATGTCAGTATTTTTAAATCTCTCAATTTGTTATGAATGATCCATTCACATCTCTCTCTCTCTATGTTGGGAACTCCTGGAGTGTTGGGATCATAACTCAGTCATCCTTGTGTCCCAAGTGCTGTGCACAGAGCCTGGAGCACAGCAAGTTCTTATTAGATGTTCGCTGCATACATGGCTGGGTGGCTGGGTGGATGGATGGATGGATGGAAGACTCAATGGTTTCTATTGCCTCTTTAGTAGGGAAGGAATTAATATTATAAAGTTTTAAATTTATAAATGGGGCAAGGTTCTTTCTGCTATAAATGAAAAGAGATCTAAAGCTAGCAAATATTTGCTTCATATGGTTGAGAAATTCAGGGATGGAGGTGGGCTCAGAGACTGCAAGGGACTCAAAAGATGCCATCACCTCTTTTTCCCTCACACACATGCATGCACACTCTTTTCTCTTCATCTCTTGTCTCTGCTTTCTTCCCCCCCTTCTCTTGATTATTGATCTCACTGTGTCCTGCACCTGATGAGCATCCTTCTACCACTGGAGCCAGAGGGGCTAGACAGTCTCAGGTTCACATCATCACACCTTCATGACCCCAGAAGAAAAGAGTGATCTTTTTCTGGTATGTATGTATGCGTATAAATCCCAGATTCTAATTGATCACCCAATGTGACCAGCACAATGTGATACTCTGATGGGCCAGGCCTAGAACAATTCCTTACCATTTTTGGCATGGGGAATAGGGAAGAGTGCCCTTTGATTACAAGTCTCACAGAATCACACGCAATGAAGCCAAGACAGTTCTTCAGAGAGTAGTAATGCAATTTTATCAAGGGGGAAAACAATGCTAGAAGAGCAAAGAGAACAGGTTTCCACCACGCCTTGAAGTTTCTTTATGTATGTAAGCTGCAACTTAGCACACTTCAAAATGTAGAAGTATTTAATGTTTAACAGATACACATTAAATATTTGCCAAATATAAAATAAAAGTAAGAAGAAGGTTTAGATGTTAGAAGACTTTTTTAAGAAAAAATGAACACTTCTACTTTGCTTTTGTTTTTAAAAATTATACATTTGAATTCATGCCTTCTCTTTAGAATATCTCAAATAAAGAGTCAAAATGAAGAGAATTTCTCCTGAATTTTCTTTACCTCATCAGAAATTAAGAAGATTCTGGAGTTTCACCAAGGGTCCTGATCCCTCTGAATTTTCAGGCTTGTTTTCATTCGCGGCCTATTATTGGAAACATCTCAAATTAGAGCTGCTTCACAGTTCTCTCTTAAACTTGGCGAGTTAAAAATCTCATATTCAAATGCATTTTCTCAACTTAATTCTCCCATGCTACATGCTTGGTGGCCCTTTCATTTGTCTATTTTTGGCAGAACAGTGCATTGCCTGTTCGCCAGGATAAAAAAATTTTTTTGAAGACCCAGGTTATTGCTGGATCAAAATGGAACCACAAGTTCCATTTGGCATCACTCAATCAACCTTATCAGCAGAGGCCAGGGATGTTTTTCTCTGAAATCAGGGCTTTCATCAAGACCACAGAGCCCAAGTGAATCCTGCAAGCTGCATTTGCAACACTTATGACCTGGAAACCAACCCCCGGTAGGCAGCAAGACTGACCCTTTTCATCACTCCAAACCCCCCGGCTTAATAACTTCCTAATCTCCCATGACATATCTTGAAAATGGATTATATTCGCTGCTCTTTAATTATTCATGCTTAAATTGCATCTTCCAAAGTGATCCCCAAGTTACCTTAGGACAGGAACATACAACGTCTTCCTGTGTCCTGCACAGTGTTCATAGATCCTCAGGAAATACTTATGAATAATTTAGACCTTTTCACATCCTTTCAATTCTATCAATCCACAGAAGACAATGTAAGAGCAAAACTGTGGGGGAACATATCCAGTCTATGTTCTTTATTCTAGAACACTTGCATGTAGCTGACATGGTTCCAGATTAATCGGTACACTGAACGGTTCTTTGGAGCTCTGCCATAGAACTGGAATGTTTTTACTTTGACCTCCTAATAGTAATAGAGCTTGGGTAGTTGCCTAATTTCTGGAAAGATAATCCTTTGGAATGATGGGTAAATGATAACCAGTCACCATTGCAATGTCTCTGGATAACTGGTATCTTACCCTAACTATTCCCGTGAAAGGTGAGTTGTCTTTCTTAAATTTCGAAAGTATGTCCAGAGGTATCTTATATAACATGTAATTAGTCACTGGCTGGTCAACTGTGCAGATATACGAAATATATTTGGCTATATTTCAATGAGGCAATAAAAGGCAAATACAGTATTTATATTCCAATTTTTATTAATAATAGCCTATCAGTCCCTTTCTCAAGAAGATATCAGTAAGATTTTTCAGTTTGGACATCATAACTTTGGTTAGCTTTCTGTTAAATTGGACATTTTTAATATATAAGCTTTTGGAATAATTAGAATTCACACATGGCTTCCTTTTTGTAATCAGAATTTTGAAAATTGCACTATATAATTACAACGTACTATAAGAAACCGTTGAGTGGATAACCTTGTTGCACTGAAATGTTTTTGCTGTAAACAAGTCTATCCTTTAATGGAATATTTGTCAGTGCATGTATTCAAAGAAGTACTCTCAAGGCATGTGCTCAGAAGTTAGGAAATAATTATATTTCCAAACATAATCTTTTCTAATCATCCCATTTTATTTTACTTAAAAATAACCTGGGGGTTTCTAAGATAGGTACAATTATCTTTGATCTCAGAGGTATCATCCTTCCAGAAAATGATTTTTTTGGGCAGGGGGGAGTGGACTTATAGATTGACTTTTTCTTTTCCTGAAAATCCTGAAACTAATAACAAATAAATACACTAGCAAGGAATGGTCTAAATTTAGCTTCTAGGTTTTTAACAAAGATAGGAAAGCACTGAATTCACAGTAATATTTAACACCTCATCCATGTACTTTTAATCCATAGTGATGTTCACCAATATACAGATCAGGCTTGGTTCAGTTCAACACTTATTGAGCCCATAAATTACGACAAGAACTCTGCTGAGTTTGGGGGACATCAGGGCAAAGATAACAAGGTTCTTAACTGACAGAGCTTACTATTTGGGAAAGACAAAAAGCAAATACACAATTCCAATACAATGACATAAATTATGCCCAAGTTGATAAGGGAACACAGAAAGATGGGGTGCTGATGGAGTTCTTCTGCCATATACAGTGTCTGGGTAGAACCCTGGAGAAGTAAATGTTTTGTAGGTGGGAAAGGTGATGGGCAAAAGAAGCAACAAAAACCATCCATCCAGTAATGAAGAGAACAGGCTGATGTTTTCGCAGAAACATCTGTGACATCTCCTAGATTGGGGCAGGGTAGGGAATAAGGCCAGCAGGTGTCAGGTCCCAAGGGATCTGTGTGCCAGTTAAATAAGAATCTTGCTTAGCTGCGATTAATAACTAGCCTCTCGCCAGGCCCTGGTCTTCCAGGATGTCACAGCCATGGGGCCAATCCCAAGCTGATCTTGGAGGGTTCCTTGAGAACCC
Source organism: Lyroderma lyra (assembly GCA_004026885.1). Taxonomy (NCBI): domain Eukaryota; kingdom Metazoa; phylum Chordata; class Mammalia; order Chiroptera; family Megadermatidae; genus Lyroderma; species Lyroderma lyra. The sequence continues at coordinate 22,742 of PVJL010001273.1, read as the reverse complement.
CTGTGCAATGCCTCCTCTAGTACTCAGAACCCTATTCCGCCCCACATGTCAAATCCCCAGACCGTTACGGAAACCATGGGTCCTTCCTGCCACCGTCCTGTTTAAGGAGACTACATCTGCCACATTCCAGTGACTGTAGACAGACATGATAAACCATCAGAGCCTGGCCTCAAGGAACTCACAAGCAAGTATTTATCCTGAGTCCCCTCTCCTTGAGACTCCGAGGGCACTCCAGGGTGATAATCAGTCAGCATGCTGAACAAAGTCACACAGTGTTAAGGGGAGAAGACTATTTTTTCAGTATTCCTTCCCTTTCTGAATAACATACGTACAAGGGCCGTCTGGAAAAACTCCAGCCATAAATGCCTCTATTTTTCATATTACATGGCCGGACACTTTCCACACAGCCCTCGTACACTGAGCCAAGGATGCTCCTAAAGACACTACGCTGTCTTCAGTCGAATCAAGAGAAATATAATATTTGAGTTACCTAGAATGTTTTCATATGAGCTTCTTTCTTTAAAAGCTTTCACAGTGTTTCAAAAAATCTTCAAAAAATCTTCACATTGATTTATTTTATCCCAAGGCTTGAAAAGAGAGATGTACAAAACATGTAAGCTTTTGGGAAAATGAGGAATGTCATTCTGTAGGCATTTTATACCAGCTGGAAGGGGAGAATGGTGTTGGCACAGAAAGTGGGGGACAGAGTTTGTTCATAAAAATTAGCATCCTCAATTAACAATTCCTGTGCATCTTCCAGATGCAAGATGTTGGGGATACAGAGGAATCTGCTAAGTGGTGTGTGCCCTCTGTGGGCAGACCTCTTACTGGGAGACAGACAGGTGGTAAGCCAGGGGGCAGGAGCATGGCAGGTGGCAGAAGGCTTAACTGACAAGAGGGTTTGCATCTAGAACAGTGAGCAGTAAGGGCGGGCCTGAGAGACATAGTGGGATGGAGAGGTACTGTCACCCAGAGAACAAGCTCCACCCACCATTAAAACCCAAGACCTTTCAGGAACTAGCTAGCCATGGCCATGAAAATGTGAGACTTCGGGATGAAGAAATTCTTCCTGCTCTGGCAGGGGCTGACTACTCCCCGAAGGGCTTCCTTTGCTCTGAGGAAGAGCTTCTGGCTCACCTCTTCATGGGTAACCCCTCACAGGGAGACTTGTGGCCTGGAACCTACAGAGGTTGGCCCTCACAGCCCCTGATACTTTGAAGCCTGGTCTCCAGGCCCTGAGGACCTCTCACAATTCAGTTCAAGTTCTGCAGTCATATAAGCCACACTTAGGGTGACCACATAATTTATTGATTTAAATGGGGACTTTCCCAGGTTGGGATGCAGTTACCCTAGCTATTAACCTTGAACACTTAATGCATGGCTGTGCCTGGTGCATGTCGCTGTTTGAGCATATTTCTGCCAAATACCCCTTAGTAATGAGAAGAATCACAGAGGTTTAAGAGAATGAACAGCAAACCCTGCGATAGGAAAGAAAGCCAAGTTTTGCAACTAGAGAGAAACCAAATAGAGCATTGCTGATAAAATAATCCAAGATATTAGAGAATCATGAGCTATTTTTAAGTAAATAAAATCCAGATGCAATTCAACTCAGACCACAATGTACAGACTTGCCCACATGAAAAGCAGTTCAACTACATAGCCCTCCTTGCTCCTTTGTGACATCTGGATTGGGGCTCCTGCTCTGTTTTCTTTGTTTTCTGTGTTTCCTCTGCCCTTGGTCTTTGCCAGCTGGCAGTCACATAGGCTTTTTCTGGGTTGCCCAGTTTTAGTTAATCCACATAATCACTGCCTATATCTTTGGACCTCCCTCCAGGAAATTTCATGTATACCATTAGCCCGTGAATTAAGTCAGATAACCCCAAACACATTCTTCAAGTTTGGTAAAAAAAATTTCCCTAGCCATTTTTATCTGATGTGATAAGCATTAAAAAGAACAAAATTTAATATAATTTATAGAGATTATTGGGAAGTAAAAAAAAGATTCTTTCCCTGAGATCACTAATTTGTGAAGAAAATGTTTGCTTTCGAGGCAGAGTTTAAGTACTAAAAATGAAAACTTTACATAAAAGCCAGGCAGCCCTTTTATTTGAGAGATGACCTCTCAAATAAAAACGTAGTTTTGAAGTCTGACTGATTTGAGTTTGACCTAACTACGTGACCTTGGAAATGTTTTTATTTATCAAAGAGATCAAAATATTCTAGGGGAAGAGAGGTAACATTCTCTACCTATTCATTCTATAATTACCCCAAAGAAGATCCTTATAGAAAAATTCCCTCGAAGGCACACAATTTAAATATATAACATTGCTTTAATTGCAAAAGTTTGTTCAGATGAGCTCATCAGAGGATTAGTGAGCCATCTTCATTATGACATAAGTTACTCTAACCCTCCACTTGTTATGGAGTTAGACACTAGTGTTACCCAACTGAACAAAAATAAGGAATGTTCTTAAATTCACTGTGCCATGTCACTTCCTGCATGGTGGAACCCCTTCATGGAGCAGGCAGATACAATGAGGACTGTCAGAGCAAGAGAGGGATGAAAGCACACATTGTTTTCTCAAGTCCAAGGCAGCAACTGAATAATGGAGTTTTCTTATGGCTAAAAACAGGTTTGCATTCAGAACACTTCTCTGTATTTTCCTTGGATCCAGGGCTTGTCAGCGAGGACACGGTAAAACCCAAGGATGAGACTCCATCAGCAATAACTCAACACTCATAGGAAGGGTGGTTTTCAAAGACAATTAGGAAGCTGTTTGTAATTTGAGCTTCTGAAACTACTTAGGGAAGTTCACTGAGTTGGAGAAAAGCATGAGCCTCTCCCTTTGTGACTGGGTGGCATAGTGCTGTGGACAGCCCCATGAGGGAGTGCCTCAGTTGTGTTCCTTTATGTTTGGTCCTTGTGTTTAAGATCCAGCATGGTTTCTCTGAAAAGAGTCCTAGAGAGGGTTTGTAGTTTAAAGGATTAGTACTCACAGAGTAGATGCCTACATGTGTGGAATGATTTCAGAACCCTCTAGTCTTCCCCCAAAGCCTCCCCTCATGGTTGACTGCCTCCAAATTTCTAAGAGGGTCAATGCCTTTCACCTGATTGTAAGTGGTAAAGCTTATTACCTGTACCCTGAATTTTTATACTTTAAATTATACCAAATTTCACAAAAGTATTTTTTTTAATTATACCAAATTTCACATAAGTTAACACAGGTTTCTCACCAGCAGCATTTATTCTTCACCACAACCCTAAGAAGCAATAGATAGAAAGGTACTATTGTTAATATTATTATTATTTTAACTTGTTATTGCAGATTTAGATGAGCTCTTTTGATAGTAGGATAGAGAGATTGATGATGAAACTGGTGTTGGAGGGAACACAGAAAAAAATTCAAAATAAAAATAAAAATGTTCTTCAAACCAGTGACTATACTTTCAGGAATGTACTCTATGTATAAGGATATACCTACAACAATGTTTGGGATCACAAAAATTTTAGAAATAAAGCAAGAGTCAAATGAAACAGTAAAAAAAAGAATAAAAACTGTGAAGCACAGGCTCTTGTGTAAAGATGTTAAGAACAAATTGCATATCAGCGTGTTTAATATGACCTCATTTGTGGTTATAAAAAGTGGGGAGCTAGCTACCTAACTAATCCTTAGCTGTTCCAGAAGAGTTTTCAGAAAGATGCTCTACGATTACCTAGGGAATAGGCCTAGAAATTTGGAAGCAGAGTGGGAAGGTGGAGTTATACTTTTCATTATGAAAACATATTTGAAATGTTTCCACATGGTAAATCTTTACTCTTTTTAAAAAAATAAAAAAGAAGCCAACATTTAAGTGGGTGCAAGTTTTATATGAAAGGAAAAAGGAGAATGAAAACTAATCACAGAGTGCTTACAAGGACCAGGTACCCAACTCTGGATATGTTATCTCATCTACTCTTTCATTTTGTGAGTGAGAAGTGGAGGTCCCAAAAGGCTGATTCATTAACTCCCCACAAGCTACAAGATTACATTTAACCCAATTTTCTGAGACCTCCCCCAAGTTTCCATGCATGTATTTCCATAGGTCACATTGATATGATTGTATATAAAGATAGTGACAACACCACCAGGAAAAAGCAAAAATATTCTAACTTCTGGAATTGGAACCTGAAACTTAAGATTTGTCCCACAGGGTCAGCCCATGGCTATGTAAAGGTTACACCTTGATCTCTAATGCTAGCAAGTAATAATTGTGATGGTTCATTTGTCCTTATTGATTGCTTTGCAAATATGCTCCTAGGATTATTGCATAAAAATAAAAAATTAAAGGCAAATCAAAATGGAGCGTATCCAAAGAACCAAGTGGGAAAAAAGGATTAAAGAGGCAAGAATGAGCATTAGCTTTACCATGTTTCAAATATCTTCTGTTGTTCCACTCAGTATTCTAAAATGAAAGCAAATATGTTTTTTTTCTTTCAAGGCTAAATGGTAAAAATGGAAAACTAATTTAATTTTGCCTTTGTATTACCTTCAAAATAAAATGAAAGTCACCCTTTTACAGAAATGGCTCACCTTACCAAGGTTAAGGAATAATCGAACAAAATCCTATGAAATTATTCGTTTCTCTGTGACTTTTTTGTCTTTTGTTCTACTGTTCAGAAAGCTTATTGACTTGTAAGTGACTCTTCATGCTAATATGCACAATATTTATACATCTATAAGTAATACCCACTTGCCCAGTGGCATTCCACACAGAAAAAATAGAATTTTATGTATCATTAAGCAGGTTCCAAGGTGTCAGCAATTTCATGCAAAGCATAGGGATAATGACTAGTAGCACTACTTGCTAAATAGCAAAGTGTTTGGAAAATTTTAAACCCCTGTGCTGAATACACTTGGAACCTGATTGAATTAAACTCTCCAGCCCCCAGCCTCATGGGTTCTGCAAATTTGAGCAGCCCCCAGCCCGCTTATGATGATTTCTCTCCAGAGAAGTAGGCCTGGGAAGGGGCATGGGAGTCAGAGGCTCCAGCAGTCCTGGTGGCTGTCAGCAGAGAGGCTCAGTGACCAAGTCCGCTGCATATTTGCAGAACACAGAGTTGAATGAAAATGTGGGGCTCCTTGCTTAAAAAGCAAGAAAAATGTGCCATTAATGGTATTAAAAACCAAGTTTTTTCATTTTTCTGTGGTCTCTTCCTCTCAACTTGTCATGGTGATTTTTAATTTGCTACTTAATGTCTTTCTAAGTAAAGAACAAAATTAAAAATTTAAATTAGCATGAATTTTATAATTCATCTTTATATTGTGCAATCCAGTTTTATAAAAGAGCATTTAACTCAAATGCAAAATCATTGAAATTATACAATTCGTTTTTCATAACTCATACATGCATATGTATTTTGTTCTTATCAGAACAGCGAAAACATTACACAAAATTAACTCAACAGTTTTTATTTCATTTCTTGATACATCACATTCTGTCAATACTTCTACCTTTGGCTTACTGATGAGTAAAGAAAGACTACCTTTCCCTTTCCGTCTATGTCATCATTTTCAACATTAGTGGGTGACTAATACAGGAAAGTAACACAAGTAAGAAAGGATTTGATTTGATGGACTCCTTGGTCTTTCGTGGTTCTTAGAATACCATTGCTTTGTTTCTGCATTAGAAGCAAGATCTGCATTCAATTTGAGTCTCAATGAAGTCCCACACATCATGGGTCCACCAGAGTTTTGTGCTTATGGGGCATCGTGAATTCTGTATGCGAATGAGGAGGAGGGAATGGTGACATTCATATTGTGTGCATTTCCTTTGCTCAAGCTCATGCTGCATTGTCCCACTGAACTTAACTTAGAAAACACAAGTTCATACACAAAATTGTTATGAATTTAAAGACAGTAACAGGAGAGCATTAAACCATGTGTTGGCCCTTCTGAGTGGGGGCCCTATGTGACTGCTCAGGTCACATGTTCTGCTTTTGAAATCACCAAAGGCAAGACTATGTCCCTTCCCATGACAGAGCAATGTTCAGGGGTGCTAGCTCTGCAAGGGGAGGGGCAGAGGGCACAGTGAGGGAATGGAAAAGTGCCCCCATTCTGGAAGAACAAGATAATGATCATTCTAGTTCAATCCCAATCCCACAAAAAAAAATCATTCTAGTTCAATCCCAGCCTAGACAAATTAAGTTGGCCAATATTTTATCAGAACATTCAAATGTTTTCTGATCCTTCACAAAATAATAGTTTGTTCTCAATGCCATTTCCGGCCAATATATATATATTTTAAATATATTTTTCAAGCACAGGAAAGTGTTTCTATGTATTATAATATAATCAGTGGCAACAATTCTCTTCTGTCCTGGGAAACAGTTACACTGTGCTAAAATGCCAAATTGATTGTGAGAACCTCAACTTTTATGAGAGATAGCCCCCCAAATGCCTAATAACCCCAGGCCAGAGAAAAACAGAAATGTTTTTACATGACCCTGGATGCACTTTCTGTGCATATCTTCACATCACAAATTTATTGCCTTTTCAATTGTCACTAAATTTATTCCTTATTCAATGGGTATTGTTGGAAAAATAAAATTTATTTTTAATTCTTGAGAGTTACTATATTCAATAATGAATAGAGAAAAATCCCATAAAAATGATTCACTTTCACACTCCAGATGCACAGCTCATGTGATTAAATTTCATGCCTCAGAAAAACTGCAAAATACTGTGTAACCCCAGGCTGACTATCTCTTCAGATATCCAGGACATACTTGCTATAATCTGTCCATCAGACCAGAATGTATACTACCTCTTTCTAAGGAGCTTGCAAAAAGTAAAGAATGTTTGCTATTGATAGGATTTGGGGCTTTCTTAAAAATTTATTTTTCAATTATAATTGATAAACAATATTATTTTAGTTTCGAGTGTATAACTAAAGTGATTAGACATTCATGTACCTTACGTAGTGATCACCCTGATAAGTCTAATACCCATCTGGCACTATACATAATTACTTTTATAGCAGTTCTTTTAGAATCTACATTCTTTTCAGGTATGAGACCTTTGACTCATGGGACTACTAACTGATGCTTATAAACATTTTTTTTTAAATAATTTTAGTAGTGCTAACTTTTAACTTAGGTAGAAAAAAGTCCCAAAATGGAGCTGTCAGAAAAATCACTAAATTAGGAACACCGTAAATATCACAGAGACACTCTCTATTCACTCCTTTATTTTTTAATGAACAACTGTTTTCCTGGCACCTTGATAAGTGAGAGGGATGCAACAAAGAGTAAAAGGGTTGTGGCACCTGCTTTAAGGAACTTAGGGATTGGTGAGAAAGATACACATTAATAACAACATATTGCTGGCAGAAGTGTTTATCTGTGTGCGTCCGAACACATGTGCATGTACATCCAGTAGGTGAGGAATGGGGGTAAAATTAGGGGGTGCGAGTGGTGTCAGGGAAGGCCCGGGGATGGCCTAGAGAAAAGGGAGGGAGCCACAAACAGAGGTGGGGAGTGAGGCGCTGGAGGTTTTTCCAGGCCAAGGTAACGGTGTGTGTGAGGTGGTAGGCCAAAGGCTCTCTACCACACTGAGAATGCTGGAACTCCCCCCAGGCAGTAGGAACTCAGAAACACAGCTCTGAGGTGGTGACACCATTGACACACTGGGTCTTGAACCAAAGCTCACAAAGCCCGGGATCTGTCTGAAAGGAGTTTCCACAATCTCTGTCCCTTAGTATCTTGGTTTCTCTCTTTCTAAAATGCAGCAAATATCAACTGCTGTTAACTCTTCTTCAGAGAGCACCTGTGCCACATGTAAGTTGCATTGCCTGAGAGTTATAGAAGTGCTTACACTGAAAGAAAATAAAAACTTTTATCAGAATACATTACTAATATGAGTTATAAGCTACTGATGAAGTTAAACAGCAATTATCTCAGTTATTCTCCCAGATAATATACATTACCATTCATTGAACAAAGGCCAAACAATGAGCCACAGTCCTTAAGATCTTATCTTTGTAGAGACATTGGGAGTAAGCCTGGTATCTGTCATAGAAGATGCACTGTGGTATAAAATTCGTCTGTCTTTTGGTTTCTGGGAGTGTAAACCCATCTTTTGTAGGGTTTCTTAAGTTCTTTCAATATATATAGTCTTTTTCAACATACCTATTACCCAGTCACCATTATCAACCTGGTTCTGACAGATACTAATAGAAGAAAAGTGGGCACCAGCTCCCTCGATTATAACAGCAGGATATTCCAGTTATAAAACGTAGTCAGTGCCACTCTGTTTAGCATCTAATTCGTCTCTAAATGCTCTGTTTGTGTTGCTTTAGCAGAGATCATTCTCCCAACTCCTGTAGGCCTGAATGCCTCACTAGGCAGTGATGCCCATGGACTGATTTCGAGAGACCCTGCCCAGACCACCGCAGCCATTTCTTGATGGCATAGTCTTCTTACTACTGCTTCCTGGTCACAGATCATGAAAGGCAAGCAGAATTGGATCAGATTCAGCATTTCCGGGCTCAGGTGAAATTGTGAAAAATAAAATACAACCGTGGGTCTGCAGAAATCATTTCCCTCAACAAACTGGTAGAGGTTTTTGCTAAATTTCATTGTTGAAAAAAAATGATTGGTAAATGAATCGTTTTTAAAGACTCCAACAAATTAGTTGACTATTTAACAATAGATTCTAATATAAAACTGTGAATTGAGTGAATTCTGTATTTCACACTAGGATGATAAGCACAGTCAGCATTTTGCTATGATTAGAGCAGGAAGTATGTTTAACTACTGTCTTTCTGATGATCCGTTTGAAAAAGACAATCCAGCCTTTGCTAATTATTCTTCCTTGCAACCGTCTTTGGTCTTTATAACAGAGTCAGAAGAAAAGCCTCCCCACTTTATTATCTATTATGACTTTCACTGAAATCTTTTGCAAAGTATGCACATTTATAAGTTTAGTCTCTGGAGATGCACTCTGAAAAATAGTTTCATGAAATGAAAGTTCCATGGTCAAATAAGTTAGGGAAAGACTACAAATTATGCAACTTCTTTGATGTTCACAAGAGACATGAGCATACTAGAATCACTGAGAAGTTCTACAGTGAAGAAACTTAGTAATTCCACTTCACCTATAGATATTCCAAATGACCTGACCACAAAACCCTGTTTTCAGATACCACCTATTGACATCCCATGAAACAGTAATCCACGAGATGTCCTTTGGAGAGAATGCACTGGAGCAAGGAGACTCCCAACAAAGCCAAGGTATTTTCAAAGCCTCAACTGTAATAAATAAATGCCATACTTCAATTGTACCTGTTGAATTACCTACATATTAATTCATTTTAAAAGTATATGTTCTTAATATTCACTATGTTATACTATGGTTCTGGTCTCTGAGTACAAGAGCTATATCAACACTGTTACCTGCCCTTAGGAGGTTCCAGTATTCTTAGAAAGAAGAAATATGTCTCCTTAAAGAAAGTTGCACAAAAGGCTACACGTGATTATGTAAGTTAGTGGGGCAGAAATAAGTACTCTCGAAGTTGAAAAGGGGAGGACAACTGAAGGACCATTATCTGCTTTTAGAGACAATAGCAAAAAAACATGCACACCTTTGTTCCCTTCTGCCTGTCACTTTTTATTTCCTTCTCAGAGGAGACACTCAGAATACAAAATGTGGTATCTGTTCTGTGCCCACAGCTTTGGCAGGTTGGGATCCCTATACGGGTATGTCAAAAGGCATTCAATATTAGACTTATTGTCAGGAAGTCATAGATCTTAGAGAGTCAGGGTGGAAGGAAAGTGTCACCCTTACCTAAGCTACCAAGATCCCTTGACAGTCCCCCACTGGTCTCCTTGCTTCTACCCTGGCTCCCTTAGACACAGCTCCTCAGGCAGCAGCCGGAGTGATGCCTTTCAAATCTGAGTCTTTTCCCAGTAGCTACATATCACACTTAAAAAAACCCCAAACTCTTTACCACAGGCTACAAAACTCTGGTGATCCAGCCTGGCTACTTCGAGCTCCAGCCCCACTGGGCATCTCCGCATCCTTCCCTTCTCAAGGCCTGTGTACTTGCTGTTCCTCTTCCCCTATGGCATCACCCCTCCTTTCATTGGGTCTCTGCTCATCTGCTCTCTCCTGCAAGAGGCTTTCCCCAGACCCCTCCCCTTATCTAATACGGCAAGCCTCATTCTTCACCTAATTCCCACTGCACCCTCCATTCCCCTTGCCCTCCTTACCTTTCTTCAGTAGGATTATTGCTATTTTTAAAAAACATTTATATGTATATGTCTATGTGCTTACCTCCATGAAGGCAGAGGCATTATTCTGCACTTCTGTTTCTGCTGCAGGCATATAGACTGCAGGCACATGTTAGGCATTCCATAAATGTTTATTGAATAAATGAATCAATCAATGAATAATTGAATGATAAGTTTATAGTAGAATAAACCTGTATAGCAAAACAGGATATATGTCAAAGAATAGCTAATGAATTGAAAAATATACACTGTCTCATCAAAATCTAGCAGGTGAAAAACTTTGGTGGTGGCACAGGAATTTCAAGAACTTGTTCTGGAGAGAGTCTGTCCCTTCTAGCATGATGGCCTTGAATAAGTTACTCAAATGTCATGTGTCTCAGCCTCTTATCTGTAAAAAGGGAATAACAGTAACTACCTTGCAGGGTTATTGTGGGGATTAAATGAGATAAGGCAGGGCTTGGCAAGACATGAATTGTGGTCCACTGGTGGACTAACAAGCACATTGGGGGTGATGCCTTGAATAATAAAATAAGTAGCTAGTGGAACACAACACTTGGAAAAGTAGCTCTTGTCCTGAAAAAGTCTGCCCAGGCCTGAGATAAGAGATATGAAGCCCATGGGACAAGTACCTTCCCACAAGCCTCTCTTATAGAATATTCTTAAAGGGAAAGGCACCTTTTATTAATTTTAAGTGGAGTTTGTTCGGCCAACTAATACATGAAAAGGATAATCAGCTATTCATGAAACATATGGTAAGTGCCAAGCAAAGAAATTTATTAGATTATTGTTTTGAACTACCTAGAAAAAATCCTTAGCCTTCTAAGGGTATGGGTATGTGATGTATCACCTTTCCAATAGAGACTTCTTAGATCTGTGGGGAAAAGCTGTATAAGGAGCTGCTTTTATTTATTTAATGACTTTAATTCTGAAATAGTTTAAGACTTGAAGAAGTTGTAAAAATAGTACAATTTCCATGTAGTTTTCACCCAGCTTCCACCAATGATTACATCGGACATAACCATAGTATAGTCTCAAAACCAAGAAATTAACACTAGTGCAATTCTATTAACTCAGTTACAGACCTTATTTGAATTTATAAAAAGGATATTTTTAAATCTTAGGGTTAAGAACTAATTAGAATCATATCTTGGCTTCATTAATCAGGTAAATGAGACACACTTCCATATTAGTGCATAGAAACTATAAATTATACAATTCCTTTCATTTTTGAAAGAATTTTAGAATTTAAAAAGCTATTAGTTAGTTCCAATCTACCTGGAAGTCTGGTCTATCCAGTCTGTAAAAGCAAACACAAAGCCCTTCACAGTTCCAAAGAGATGTAGACAAGAGATTCCCTGATTTTAATCGCTAAGGTCAAAGCCCTTCTTTCTCTGAAAAACTAATTCCTCCTTTTCTATTAGTTCTGGATGCTGCTGTGCATTTGTATTTGACAGGAAATAAAGTTGAGAGCAGGCCTCAAATTAAGAAATATTTCAATTCCTGCTAGATGAGTATGAGGGCAGAGATGCAGGAGAGATCCAAACACTGGTGAGGGAAGCCATTCCTTGTGCCATGGGAGGCTCCACGTATGTCCTGCAGGAAGCACTGCCACATGCTCCACCTGAGTCGCTGCTGGTGCTGCAGCCACCTGCAGCCACATACAAGGGAACACAACACAGCTGTTCCTCACCCAAACTGCATTCCCCTGGCCTAACGGCCTCCCCTCCTACCACCATTGGAAAGAATACCTTAGAGTAAGGAGACATCTCCCAGCTCTGAAAGTGTACAAATTAGGATCAAGTGAAATTAGTTCATTTGATGGAGCAGAAAAAGGTACAAAAATGTTCTTTAAAGGAAAAAAAAAAATTAAGTACAAACACACCAGCTACAGGGGAGGCACTGCCACTTTCCTGTTATTTTGTTAACTAAATGCTTTCTGCTTTTCTCTTTTGTGTAATCCCTGCTCTCACACACAAGGGTAGTTCAGTCGGGATAGTACCATGTGGCTTTAGATATGCCAGGTCTGACATGACCCACTCTTCATAATTAGTGTCCTGAAACTGAAAACATAGCTTTTCTTTTCAGGCCTATCCTGGTTTAATTTTTTGGTCCTTTATAAAATTTGCCCAAAGTGTGATTAATTTTATTCCAGGGAATAAAATAGATTCAGTATGGCAAAGATGTCAAAAAGATGTCAAGCACCTCCTTCTTTCGCGTGGGTCAGAGAAATGCAGAATCAGGAACTAGAGAACACGGGTTTGAGTCCTACCTCCACAATTTACCAAATGTGTAAACATGAGCAAGTCTTAGTCTCAGTTTTCTCATCCATAAAATGGGAACTATAACAACAACAATAATAACAATTTACAGGGTTTGTTTAGAGGATCAAAGATTATAAAGGTGAAAGTCCTTTACAAATGGAAGAGCTCTACAGGTATAAGTTATTGGTACATGCCATCAGGAAGAAATATATGAACAAAACTCTTATTTAAATCCATTGGAACATTTTTATGACAGAACTCTAAATGTCATCCTAATGCAATGATTTAACAGGTAAGCTTTTCAATTTCTTTTAACTGTAGAGTGAAAAGAATGTATAGAGAATGGATTGAAAATGTTTTTCTTCATAAAGTTCTTCCTGAAGAATTCTTCAGAAGTGTTTCTTCACGAAGTTCATCAGATTTATGAAGTCCGTAGTGTTGATTTTCCCTTCATGAACATTCTTAATAAAACTGTCCCCGGGGTCTTGCCTTTATGGGAACTCTCGAGGCAAAAAGTAAAGGTAGTCAGTAAGAGAGTTTTCGTAAGTCTTTGTGGTAATAAGAAAAATAACTGTGAGTTAGCGAGCTAAATTAATTAAATTTACATGACTGTCATTTATCCTGAAATTACGTCCTTCCTACATATTAGTGTAAAAATCCCTCTTCTCTTCTGAAATGACGGTGATAGTGGATGGCAACTGTTTTGTTTGTTTTCAATGTCCTTACTCTGCAAAATAAAAAGTTGGCTACCCCATGTCAGGCCCCAATTATTTTTTGAAACTGGACTGGCCCCTGACATGTCAGCCTCTGGGAACACTTAGCTTAGAAGGTTAATTGGAGATGGCAGGAATGGCGGTAGGGAAGCCAGTTCAGCTGCCTGTGTTTTGCTCCCTTCCCCAAGTCCACAGGGCCCACTGCCCCACATCCAGACTGTCGCCAGTCCCTGGCTGTGTATCTGCATCCCAGCCTCATCGGCTCCTCAATCCAGCCTTTCCTAGCTGGCGTCATCCTTCCAGACACAGCTCCCTAAGTTTGCCATGTTCACTGACCCTGTGTTGACCTTGAGCCATGATACAAACCATGGGATTGTAATGAATCTCTAATTACCCACAGTACCTCCATGAGTGGTCCGCCCTGCTGCTCAGCTATATTCCTCACCAATTTGGTCATCAACACGCATTCAGAATGCAGCCAAACTCTGTGCCCAGAAGATGGGAGCCCCCCTAGTCTCTGCCAAATGAGGCCGGCTCTGCAGGCCTCTGGGAAGGACAGGATGATTTCCTCCCTTGTATGAATCATGAAGGGCATTTGCACATGAATCATTCAGCTCTGCATGGGGACCTTGTTCTGACTTTTCTGTATTCCAGCATGTCCAGCTGAGTAGATGCTCAGGAACTCAGGGGGATTACCCTTGGGTAAAGGGCTTAGCATTTTTAATTTCATGGGATAATTCAAAAATCCCACACCTTCTTCTCAAGCCAAAAAAGGATACTGCCTCTATTAACAGTAAAGTGATGAGCAACCAGTCTTGACTTTGCAGCAGAAAATGTCTTATCTTACCAGAGGGAAAATACCTTCATAAGGACAATGATGCTAGTCCTCCACGTGCCAGGCATTGTGCTGGAGGTTTTACACACATTCTAATATTGACTAAAACAACAACAGAAAACTAGACATTTAACAAAGAAACTGAGGCTCGAGTGGCTAAGTAATGGTTACGTTTCCAACAAACACAGCTAGAAAGCACTAATTTGTCTTGCTCCAAAGCACATGTTCTTTTGGAGTATTTGATAGGTGGAACCGGAGAGAAATGACTGGTCTCCAAAGAGGGATAAAGTTATAATTCACTGTCAGATCCCAGGTAAAGAATCACTCCAGGTTTTCAAAATAGCTCACAGAATCTTATTTTTTTAAGATTAAATGAGATAATCAACAAGAAAATACTGACTTGAGAAAAATTAGTAAAACACTTGAGAAAGTGCTGTGCTATTTCAAAAATAATTCAGTTTGAAAAACCTGGCATATATATTAAATATGCTCTTCAATATTTAAATATTCTCTTAGCCATGAAAGGTGCTGAGGAAATACAGATGAATAAGGCATTCCCCATCTTAAGGAAGCTCAGAGACCATTATTGTTGTTCTATTTCTTATTTAATATAGTATTAAAAGTTAGATTTATAAAGGTACCAAATTTGAAAATTTCAGAGTACATTACTAATATTTCTCTGTCATTCTAAGTGCAATGCTTGTTATAGTATGAATGATATCACACTGTTCAACTGGTGTAGGTGGAGAATGCTTATTGCCACTTGGTATTCAGGTTATAGCCAGGTAGTGTGAAAAAAATCTTCAAGGAATAAATGTATGTGTTCAGTGGTTGTGTCTTAAAACAGAAATGGAGGAGCCGTAGGAAATGGTCATGCACTGTGTTTCTGAAGCCAGCCTGTTCTCCTAGCTTCAGGTGTTTTTAATCCATAGGTGTCTTACAGTCCAATGAATTCCTCAAATTTGCAGGTAATTTGTACTCCTGTTGTGCACAAAGCTTTGTGGTTAAGATAGTAATACTCTGTTTTTGAGACTTTTTTTTATAGCCTTCTTCTATCTCCTAGAACAGATACTAGGAAGTAAGTTGCTTCTTAAGGAAAAATTTCATCATTGAAATCCATAGTTCCTACACCCAAAGTCTCGAATTACGTCATTGCTAACCTCACTAGTAAACTAATAGGAGGTTTAAGCTAGAAGAGAATTTGGAGAGTAGCTAATACTCTCATTTTACAGATAAAACCACACACAGAAAAGTGAAGTAACTTCAACGACATATTGGCAAACAGGATGCTAATGGGGTATAAACACACTCACTTTGGGTAGAAGTTTGCAGTACCCTGTTTCTGAACGTTTGCTCCTGCTGTGGAACCTCCTACATGCCTCTGCAAACTTGTTAAAGTGTCAGCTATCTAAAGCAGAGCCATTTCCCAGGAAGCCTGTTAACATTTTGGAAATAACAGGTCCAAGCAAAAGGATAATGTAGGATGTCTACATAAACTGAATATAATGTAGAGTTCCTAATACCTTTTAAGCATTACAATTAGTAATAATAGCTATTAATACTGTGTACTGTGTGTCTTTTATATGTCATATATCACTCATCTTCACAATTCAGAATGTATTATGAATCCAATTTTAAAAAATAAAGAAGTAAGTAATGTGCCAAGTGAGAGTCACGCGCTTATAAGTAAAATCAGGTTCCATGTGCCTCTAAATTCACCCATATGTCAACCCAGTTGCCAAAATGAGAAGAGTAGTCTAACACCATTTTCTTTTTTTTAATTGTTAAATTTATTGGGGTGAAATTGCCATTTTCAAAGCATGATTAAAAAAAAGTTTGTATTCTGAATTTAAGGCTGGGAGGAAGTTTAGACAAAAACATTCTTAATTAAGTCTCTACCTGCAAGGGCTTCACCCTACGTCATGGTCCCCTCTGGCCACCACAGTCACTGAGTCAACGAAAGTATTTCTCTCCAGCTCAAGAAGGATGAAAGACATGAGTTATCCTTCCAGTCCCATGTCCTGATGAGCCTTGAAGGGATAAGGAGTAAGCACTGACTAGGAGTATCTCTCCAGGCAAGTGTTTGCCTTTAGTACTAGTCTCTTGCCTGCTATTATTATATTTCTACTTGACAGTTGGAGCCTAACTTCAGAAAGTACTTATTAAAATTCACACATACATCAGAGAGTTAAAGAGAATCAGCTGTTCCATTTTTAGTCCCTCTAGCACTCACGCGCAGCAGAAGAAAAGAGACAATGGGCCTAGCTACAACTCCTCTGGAAAAACAAAAGAACAAACTACGTTGTTAAAGAAGTCAGGTAACCATCTACAATAAGACAGCAGGCAGTTGTGAGCCAACAGAATAGATGTGTTTTGTCCCAGTCACACAGTTGTGTGCAAAGTGTTATGAGGCTTTTGTGGATTTCCTCATGTAGTCCAGTACCTTGCACTCATCCTTAAATAACTTTTAAAGAAGAAATGGATGTTTCCATATGTAAGGAAAGGCTATAGAACCAAAAGGTCCATAAGATTTGCAAATTTTAAAGCTTTCCAAGACAATATGATAACGCACTTAAGCATCTGGCTTCTGAGCCGGACTGCCAAATCTTACAAGGAAGTGCCTGACCCCACTGAAGAATGAAATGCCTGGACATACACCTTTTGTGTTCACCATTTTGGGACCACCACCATAGATTTTATTTGTTGGTTGGCCTTAAAATCAAATTTAGTCCAGTCAGTATCTTGGCGGTAGACATTATGAATTTGAAGGTTTCCAACTATTTTTTAAAGCCTGATTTATCACTATATAAATGTTTAATCATGTATAACAGCTTCGAAGAACTTATAAATAGGAGGTTAATTATTGTTCATAAACTGAAGCTGGCAATTCAAGGACTTAGGAATGCTCACAACACTGGGTAACATGTAGTGGGTATCACAGAGACAATGGTATGTGACCACCAAATCCCATTTTATTCTCTTCCTTCTAGAGTGACCAGAAAATTGTACTTCCCAGTCCACCTGAAGATAGGCAGGCTTGTGTGCCTGCTAATGATCTATGAAATGTGTGTGGAAGTGATGTGAATCCCTTCAGAGCTGAGGCAGTGAAATACCCTGTGTGGTCTTCTCTCTTCCGTTCTTTTGCTTTAGCAAACGCCCAAGTTATGAGCTGAGATGGTGAAACCTTTATCAGCCTGGGTCCTTACGTGATTCTACGGAGCAGAACTCTCCACTAACCTGCTCAGTATAGGTAGCGTGAGCAAGAAATAACATGTAAAACATTCAGAGTTGATTTATTATTGCAATATCACTTAATCTGATCTGACTGATAGTACCCATAACAAATTGAGATATTGTAACCCAATTCTATTAAGGTAGAGAGGAAGGTATTCCTTGGACGAAGATAGGGACCTAGGATCCCTACAACATAAGAATTCATAATAATGGCCTCTGCACAAAGATAGGACTGTATAAAGGTGACCTCTTCAGTCAATGAACTAAAGAAAACATGTGCCCTACGGAAAGAGATGCTGAATATATAATATATACTGATCATGGCCTTGGCTCTGGGAAGAGAGGAAAATAGGGTTTTCTGGAGTCCTAGCCACCTCTCACAGTTCTCCTGTAACTTTGGGGCTGGAATTTCTACCACCTGTGCAGTCACACAGAACTTCCCCACTGAAAATTCAGTTAAAGGGTCCCTGAGTTGGTAATTACCCCACACACCTGGCAGAAACAAAAGCAAATCCTTTCTGAAGGAGTCAACAACAAAACCAGGCCTGAAAGAATTCAATCAGGTACAGGGAAAAGCACAAATGCAAGAGGAAATAAGCTTGTGTTCGTGAGAGTCAGCAGATGTTTGAATTATCAAAAAGAGAATATAGAGTAATACCCCCCAAACTGCAGGATACATACTCCTTTAGCAGACATGTGTTTTTTAAATTTGCCAATGTTCTAATCTAAACCATAAAGCAATATTCAACATATTTTTAAAATTCATATCACATAAAATATGCTTTCTAAACACATGTAATTTTTAAAAATCAACAACAAAAGAAAACTTTAAAATATACATTTAGTAATTTTCCAAGTGCCATTTTAGCCATATCTCATAAATTCTGGTTGGTAGTAGTTCCATTGTTTTTAAATTTAGCATATACCAACAAAAACTTATAAGACACAGCTAATGTGGCACTTGAAAGGATTTTTATTTTTATTTTTTGTATGTGGGTAGCTCCCTGACTGGGAATCGAACCCAGGCCGCAGCGTTGACAGCGCCAGCGCTGAAGCCTCAAGCCACTACACCACCATGGAACTCCCAGGAAATTTATTATTTAAATTCTCATTAGAAAGGAAGAAAGCTTGAAAATAGATAAATTAAGTGTTCAACTTTGTATGTTAGAATCACAGAAGGATAAATCAAATGAAATTTGAAAAATCAAAAGAAATTCAAAGGTAAAAAATAACAAAGATAATGGCAAAGGTCAGTGTAATTAAAAAAGATATTAAAAAACAGATCTCAAGAAAATGAGAAGACAAGCTGCTACAGACAGGGAGAAAATATTTGCAAAAGACATAGCTGATAAGGGACTGTTATCCAAAATATACAAAGTAGTCTTAAAACTTAACAATAAAAAAAGAAACAAACTGAATAAAAAATGTCAATTAACCTGAACAGATAACTCACCAAAGATATATAGATGACAAATAAGTATATGAAAAGATGCTCTGCATCACATCATCAGGGAAATGAAAATTAAAATGACAATGTCAGACCACTATACTCCTACAGAATGGAGAAAATAAAAAATGCTGACAACATGAAATGCTGACCAGGATGTGGAGAAACAAACTATCACTTATTACTAATGAGAATGCAAAATAGTATAGTCACTTTGAAAGATAGTTTGTCAGTCTCTTACAAAGCTAAACATACTTTTACCATACAATCTAGCAATTGTACTCCTTGGTATTTACAGAAACAGGTTGAAACTTATATCCACACAAAAATCTGCTCATGAATGTTTATAGCAGATTTATTCATAATTGTTAAAACTTGGAAGCAACCAACTTGCTTCATTAGGTGAATGAATAGATAAACTGTGATAAATCCAGACAATGGAATATTATTCAATGCTAAAAAGGAAAGATCTATCAAGCTATAAAAAATGTGGAGGAATCTTAAATGCATATTACTATGTGTAAGAAGCCAATCTGGAAAGGCTACACAGTGTATGATTCTAACCTTCTGAAAAGGGCAAAACTATGGAGACAATATCAAGTTCCATGGTAGTTGAGGGGAAGGGGAAGGGATGTAATGACAGAGGATTTTTAGGGCAGTGAAATTATTCTGTATAATATAATGGTTGATACATGTCATACACATTTTTCAGAACCCATAGAATGTTCAACATCAAGAGTGACCTGTACTGTAAACTGTAGACTTTGGTTAAAATGCTGTATCCAACTGTTGTAAAACATGTACCATGTGGTGTGGGATATCAGTGCAGTAAGGTGTTAGTGTATAGGGAACGTGAATAACATGGGAATTCTCTGTACTTACAACTTCCATTTTGCTGTAAACCCAAATCTACAAAAAACAAACAAACAAAACAAAAAACAAAACAAAACAAGATTACTTAAAAGAAAAATAGTATCAATAGGGCTGAAAATGGGTTCTTTGAAAAAAGTAATAAAATTAATAAACCTTTGGCGAAGCTGATCAAGACAGAGAAAAGGCTCAAATGAAGAATGTAGGAGTAAGAAAATAATAACTAGACATATAGTAGTAATAAGAGAGGTTAAAAATTAGAATCATTAGTATGGTATTTTTTTACATTAAAAAAAATGTGAAAGTTGGGTTAACTTCCAAAATATCTGAAAATTAAGCTTGTAAATAACCATGAGCAAAATAGAAACTTAAAGAAACCTTTAAAATATTTTCAACTGAATGATAATTAAAACTCAAAATAACAAAATTTGTGGGATGCAGGTAAAGCAGTGTTTGCATAGAGCATGTACCTTGTATTATAAAATAAAATCTGTGGTCTAAATTTTTACCTTAAGAAATTAGGAAAAGAAAATCAAATATAAACCAAACATCAAAGAGAAAAAATAATAATGACAATAGAAATAAATGAAATAGAAAACAAATAATAAAAAGAAAGAGAGCAACAATAAAGAATACCAATAAAAGCAAAACCTGATTTTCTATAAAGATTAGTAATATTGATAAACCTATAGCAATACTAAGAAAAAGAGGACATAAAAAAAGGGCATCAATTTTGATCCTGCAGACATTAATAGATCAATAAAAGAATGTTGAAAAAACTTTTATGCCAATAAACAATTTAGATGAAATAGACAATTTTTTGAGACAAATTACCAAAATTGACATAAGAAACAGAAAACTTGAATAGCCCTTTATCTGCCTAAAATATTGAATTTGGAATTTTAAAAAATTCTCACAAAGGAAACTCAAGAATTAGAGTTGATTCCTACAAAGAAATAATAATAATTTTAGCCATATTCTTTCAGGAACTGAAGTAGGCTATGTGTCTCATCTCATTTTACAAAGTCAACATAGCATAGTAAAACTTTATAGGACATTATACACACACATGAAAATAAATGACAGGCAAATATCCCTCACAAATAAAGGAGCAAAAATCCCCAACAAAATAATAGCAAAACAAATTCAGTAATATACATACAAAAGGAATGACATGTTACAATAAAGTGAAATTTATCCCAGGAAAGCAAGGTAGATTTAATACTTAAAATTAATATAATATAGCACATTAACAGAATAAAGTAATAAATCATATGAACATTCCAAATGTAGAAAAAAGTATTTGATAAAACTTAATACTCATTCATAATGCAGACACTTCAGTAAACTATGAATAGAATGTAACTTCCTCACCTTATAAAGGGCATCTATGAAAAAAAACCTCAGTTAATACCATACTTAAAGATAACATTTTGAGGTTTACTTCTTAAAATCAGGAGCAAAGCAAGGATAGCCACTGTCACTACTTTTACTAAAAACACTGTAGTGAAGATCCTGGAATTATAGTAAGGCGGGGGGTGGGGGAAAGCAAAAGAAGAAAAGGAGAGAATGGAAGAATTAAAAATGCCTTGTTTGCATACAGCATGATTTTGTATGTAGAAAATCCAAATAAAAAAGAAATTACTGGAATTACGTGAAATTTAGCAAGCTTGTACAATACAGGTCAATATACTGAAAGTATTGTATTTACATGCTCTAGCCACAAATAACTGAAAATAAAATTGCAAAAATATTATTTGCTATGACATCAAAATTTTTATATATTGTAGGAATATGTTTAAATATGTAAGTATAGGAATAAATATAGCAAAATGTGCAAGACCCTTAAACTGAAAACTATAAAATTCTGCTGACAAAAGTAACCCTAATAATGGAGATACCATTATTACAAGCCAAGTTCAAGGATTACAAACCCAATATTGCCAGATGAAAATAACAATCCTATTTAATAGTCCCAGTAGCTTTAGATGGAAACATAAAAACTTTTTGTTTATAATAAAAAACAGAAAAACAAAGTCTGAGGACTTACCATAATGGTAAGTGATTAAGAAGTGTCGTTTAGGCATAAGGACAGACATATATATCAATGGAACGTAATGGAAAGTCCAAAAATAGATCTCCATTAAATGTGGTCAATTGATTTTCATCAAAGACAGCAAGGTAATTCAACAGGGAAAGAAAAGTCCTTTTGACAAATAGTGCGGGAACATGATCTACTTGTAGGGAAAACTGACTTCTTGATCCTCTATTTCACACTATGAAAAACAAACAATTCAAGAGGAGTCACAAATCTAAATGTAAAATCAAAATTATAAATCTGACAGAACACATAGGTGCAAAGATTTCTTAGGGCCAAAAAAGCACTAACTCCAAAAATGATAAATTATATATCAAAAGACGCAATTGAGAAATAAAAAGATAAGTCAGAAACTGGGAGAACATATTTGCCACTTATATTCCTGACAAAGAGTCTGTATTTAGAAAATATAAAGAACTGCAAATCAATAGAAAAAAACAACTATGTTAAAAAATAGGCAAAAAGCACTGATACTTCATAAAAGAAGATATATGAATGACAGCTATGCACAGAAAAGGTGCTTAAACTCAGTAATCATTAGGGATGTATAAGCCAAAACCACAATGATATATTTGTATACTGCACACCCACTTGAATGGCTAAATTGAAAAATCTAATAATACCAATATTGGCACAAGAAGTGATACATCAGAACTCTCCAATATTGCTGGTGGATTGTAAAACACTAAAACCACTTTGGAAAATTAAATGGCAGTTTCTTATCAAGTTTATCATTCACCTGTCCTATGACCTAGCAATTCTACTCTCAGCTATTTACACTATGAAAATAAAAATGAAGTCCACAGACTTACACAAGAATGTTTAGAGTTATATTTATTTTTGTTTTTTAATTTACTTTTTCAATTACAACTGACATACAACATTATGTTAGTTTCAGGTATGCAACACAGTGATTAGATATTTATATATTTTACAAAGTGAACACCCTGACAAGTCTCTGTTCGTAATAGCCAAAGAGGAAGTAATGGAAAGTCCATTAATAAGATTCACACA